>JARBER010147249.1:0-10837 GCA_030265075.1 Balanus glandula
CAGACACCGTCTCTGCCGTCCCTGTCCACAGTAGCCTGGTACAGACACCGTCTCTGCCGTCCCTGTCCACAGTAGCCAGGTACAGACACCGTCTCTGCCGTCCCTGTCCAGTAGCCTGCCAGTCAGCGCGGGGATCCAGCCCGGCGGCCGGCCGGATATTGCTTACTAAGGGGGACTAACGAATGCGAGCAGGGCCAGGTCGGAGCTGGATCGGGTTATAGGCGCCGTCTGGCCACCTCAGCAGTGCCTACTGCGGAGACACGCTACAGCGCAGTGTCTGCCCGCAGCAGGCCGGCAGAAGACTGCCAGGTCTCCGGGCGGCGGGAGGCAGAGGCTGAGAAGGGGAAGAAACGGAATCCCGGCGGTTGAAGGAGCGCTCGGGGGGGGGGGAGCAATCACTGGGGAGTTACACAGTGGCAAACCTCACACAATGAGCAGGGTAACTGAATGCACATGGTCATAGCCAGAACACTATTACACGACAGCAGTCATAGTCACCTGCTGGGAGGGAGGGGCAGCCGCAAAACCTCAGATCGGCCACCTACACCTTGTTTCTCTCTGTCTCTGTCCTCTCTCATGCATGATTAATTTTCGGAGGTTATCTCACCCTAAAAGAACATATGGTCAATATCGCCGAATATCACAACGCGTTGCGTGCAGACAAGTTAAGAAAACATCATTACAGAATATATTTCGCAGTAAGATATCACTATTGTTATATATTCGACTGGCATGGCATACAATATGAGCCTACTGCCTATTAGATGGTCGACATAAGTATCGAAGTCACATTTTGAAGTTGGCACACAAATAAAACACGATATGATTATGCTTGAGTACAAGACCTAAAAGATCAAACGGAAGCCAAACTGATCGACATGTGTGTCCGTTATACTATTGAGCAGGCGAAATGAGACGGCAACTGACAAGACAGCAACATTCGGTACATAGCAATACTGAAGTAAACCGAGGCTCATCGACTGACCTGGCCAGAGGTTAGATCGAACAGCTTGTCCTATGTAACACAATAATTGTCATCCGTTGCACATCGATCACCTTTGCAGCACATTGTAACGTCCTAACGTTCTGTAACGTTCACTTGATAAGTACATGTCCTGTTCGCTAAAAATGCTAATGAGATATCGACACTGCTCACAGCAAAGACGACCCACACAAGCTGGGTTCATTTGTACCACTATGAGCCAGTGTGTCCAGCAGTGCCAGCTACGTGTGAAAGACCCGAAATTATCACGCCATTCCCGGCAGCGTCTCAGCCGGCAGTGAAATACTGTTGAGTGTCGTATAAAACCCTTCTCCATAGCGTACAGTTACGGCATGGCTATTCGGACAGAGCGTTTTCACATTTAAGTAGATATTGCATTGTTGATCGGACTGTGAGCTCGCGTAGTGTAATATCCCTGGAATAGTCATGCACAGCACACCCCAATGGTAAACATAGCAGCCAGACTACACACGAAATTGAGTTAGTAACCCAAACGGAGCCAATGCCCGTCAGCCGCTCACGCTATAGTGCATTAACACAATACTGTCACACATCACACAGCACACTGGTAGTTATCGCGTCTTGTCTTTTGATGGTGCTCCCTGCTGACCTGTCCATCCAATTCGATACTGCAGCTGCACATTGGCCACCTCTACCCAGCCGACAGTGCTCCTACCCACCTCTACTCCGCCGACAGAGTTCCTACCCACCTCTACCCAGTCGACAGAGCTCATCCAGCCGGCACAGCCTCTCGACAAACCAAGACATGCCGGCCTGGATGACGCCCACCGGCGAGAGGCAGCAGGACAGACAGCCCGTGCCGTCCCGGCCGTTCAGTCGAGGTAGGGCAGGATGGACTGCCGGATGACGGTGATGTTGTGGTGCCACTTGGTGTGGTGAATGCCCGGGTAGGTGTGCAGACTCAGCGCGCCGCGCTTGTCCAGCGTCTTCAGACCGATGGCGTCGCTGCGGTAGCCGTCCCGCTCGCGGACGTCCACCACCGTGAGGTTGGCGTTGTAGTACGAGAACTGACTGGCGGCGGGGAGGGGAAGGCTGGAGGTTAGCTGTGACACCGGAGGAGACGGCTGGAGGTATTACAAAGCCACGGAGGGTAGCTGCTGAGCATGACCAATAGAATAGAAGGAATGCCTATTAATTTGACACCACATATCATCACAAACTGACTGAATTCGTCTTCGAACCTTACGTTTTCACATTCAGGTTCAATATTTGGTGGCCGAAAGCGGTCGAATTAGTCAACCGGCGACCAGCTAAAACGCCACCTGGCGCCACCGACGAACCCAGCTGACCAGTGGCGCCCTCTTCCCGGTGAAGTGCCAAGATGTTCACGTACCGGCCCAGACCCCATTCTGCCTGCCACGGTGAGCCGGCACTACAGCTGACACCACAGAGAGACAGAGAGGGGGGGGGGGGGCAGAGCGTCTCACCTGCTCTGCCAGGGCGTGATGACGCCGTCATCCGGGCCACCGATCAGCACCAGCCTCCTCAGGCGCAGCAGGTTCCGCCGGTACCGCTTCGAGTCGTCCGAGAACACCTGCCGCCGCCGGCACAGGCAAGACGGATGTCAGTCGGCCAGCAGCAGTCAGATCACACGACACAGACTTAGTAGAGGTTAGCTGAGGTCACTCACGGACAGGCTCAACTCAGTCACGGTCAGCAGTCAGCACAGAATGAACAACGAATAATGACGCATTGAACATTGGTCCTGCCAAAAACATAGATCGTATTTCCCAACAGCAGAAACGTTAATATTCAGACCCACCACATTGGTGTACGTCAATAATCAAGAAGCGAGAAAAAACATTCAAATGACGATTACCGACGATCTATTCCTTGAAATGTTATTAATGAATATACGGTCTAAAACTATTAGTTACACAATAAGAAAAACAAAGGAAAGAACTGAAAAGGAAAAACGTATATTACTGGAACTTGAAACACTAGAATCTGACTCATGTCCCACCTCCGAAGTTATTGAAGAGATAGGTAGCAAACAATCAGAATTACAAACTCTTAGATCAACGGCAAATGAGGGACGAATAATTCGTTCAAGAGCAAGGTGGTATGAGGAGGGCGAAAAAGGATCATCTAGTTACTTCCTAAAACTAGAAAAAAGAAACTTTGAGAGTAAATTAATTCCTTCCTTAAACTTAGAAGATCGAGTCGTACAAAATCCAGGCGAGATTCTCACCGTACTGAGTGAACATTTCGCTCAGCTGTTTAAAAAAGAGGAAGTTACACTGGAACCTGAAATAAGTGGATATTTAGAAAGCGCAGAACTCCCCAGACTTGCAACAGCAGAATCACAAACTCTAGAAAAAGGCATAACAGTTGCAGAACTGGGAGAAACTTTAATGAAGTTTAGTAATAATAAAAGTCCTGGCTCCGATGGATATCCCTATGAATTTTTTAAAGTCTTCTGGGGTGATATTAAACACTTTGTTCATAGGTCTTTAACATATGGTTTAATTAGGGGTGAGCTTTCAATCACACAACGGGAGGGACTTATAACTCTAGTGCCCAAGCCTTCCAAACCTAGGAATTTAATATCCAGCTGGAGACCAATCACCCTTTTAAACTCAACTTACAAAATACTAGCTGGAACAGTTGCAAACAGACTAAAAAAGGTGCTAGATTCTATTATTCATCCGGATCAGACGGCGTTTTTAAAAAATAGGTTTATTGGTGAAAATACACGTGTCACTTATGATATCCTATGGGATACATACTGCAAAAATGAAGAAGGATTATTACTCTCTGTAGATTTCAAGACTGCTTTTGATGTAATGAATTGGAAATTCTTGGAGCACTGTTTACGCAAGTTTAACTTCGGAGAAAAGTTCATTAATATATTTTGGTGTTTGCACAAACACATTTTTTCACGCATAGTATATAACGGAAATATGTCAAAACAAATCATAAACCTAGAAAGGGGCTGCAGACAAGGAGATCCAATATCCTGCTACTTTTTTATTATCGGGGCCGAAGTTTTAGCAAATAGGATTAGACAAAACTCCAATATTCGTGGAATCAAGCTCAAGCAGACCCAGATTAAAATCGTACAGTATGCTGATGATACGACATTTTTCATTGATGGATCAGAGGAAAGCCTGAGGGCTATATTTGGCGAGCTTGGTTGGTTTGCCAAGTACTCAGGACTGAAGCCCAACGTTTCAAAGTGCCACGCAATGTGGATAGGACGGCGAGCGTTTTCGAGCGAGAAAATATGTACCGATTTCAACTTGAATTGGGTTACAAAGCTAAAGCTCTTAGGGATCGTTTTTGATGCGCAATGCCGAAATATCGTAGATGAAAATATAACACTAAAGAAAAATGCAATTTTGAGAACAATTGGGATGTGGCAAAGCCGACATCTAACATTGGTAGGAAAAATCACTGTAGCCAAGTCCTTATTATTGTCACAAATCACCCATATATTATCATCACTACCTGACCCTAGTGAAAATGCCATAAAAGAGATAAACAAAATGTTATTCACATTTGTATGGGGATCAAAAAGAAATCCATTGAAAAGAATAAGATTATGCCAGACATTACAAGAAAACGGACTCGCAATGATTGATATTGCATCGTACATCAAATCACTTAAAATAAAATGGATTAAAAGGCTAATAACAGGAAAGCATAATACCTGTGCCTGGCACGCTCTTGTTCCTGCTGCGGTTCAAAGGGAATTCGTCTGGAATTTCGGAGTTGTGGCTCTTGGAAAGGTTTTGAAAGAAATAGGCAACCCATTCTGGAAGGATGTAATTTCTGCTTGGATAAATTTGTCCCGTATGTTTACCACGCCTGATGAATGCTTACACAATGAGAATATATTCAATTCTGACCATACAAAATTTAAGAGCTCGCGATATATTAGTTGGGAAAAAAAGGGTTTATATGTCATAGGCGATCTCTTTGAGGGAAATAAACTTTTAACGTGGCAAAGATTTAAAGACCTGTACAATATTCAATGCATTTACTTTGATTACCTTACCTTGGTAAACAGCTTACCGAGAATACTGCAAAAAGACCAACCAACTGACTGGTATCAGCACCGTCCGTCAATACCTGCTAGAGTTTTGTATTTGTTAAGTAATGCAACTTTTACCAAACTGTTTGCGAGGGGACTAATGACACACAGTACAAGGTCGCAAAATGATATCGAAAGGATCGAGAGCAAGTGGCGGAGAGACATTGACACTTTTGAGCCTTTGTCAGTCCAGATCGTGAATAGCAGTGTTTGTGCAACAAAATATATATCCTTTCAGTTTAAAATAGTTATGCGTATTTTAACAACTAACACCTTTCTATTCTTGATACATCGCAGAGATAATGAACAGTGCACCTTCTGTGGTGCGTCCCCCGAGTCATTAACTCATTTGTTCTTAACATGTCACTATATTCAAAGTCTATGGCACGACATTTCACGATACATCTTAGTAAACGGCCTTAAACCAATTTGTGATAAAAATAAAATTTTTGGAGATTGTAAAAATAAACTTATTACCCACATTGTAACATTAGCAAAATACGTAATATATAATGCTAGGTATAGGGAGATAAGACCTTCTTTCATGCAGTTTAAATCATGCCTTAAGCGTGATTTCGAAACTGAAAGATATATAGCAACAAAGCAGAATAACTTAGATAACTTCAGTAAAAAGTGGAGTAAACTAAAAGCTGACTTAAACGCTGATAACTGATGATTAGTATGATCTAGTTAAATCCTTTCCTCATTCGCAACAAAAATCCAGAACTCAATCATTTCCCTCATGCACGACTCGGCGGATGGTGAGATTACTGGCGGCGGCGGCGTGACCGGCGAGTGGCGCCATCTACCGTGGACGTGTTGAGACTCATACCGCAGTACTGCCATCTGCTTTAACTACAGTCGAGCTATTTAAATGAAAGCTTTTGATAGGGGGACCTAAAGCCGATGCAGCTGTTGTCGCCACCGCCTCCGCCGTCGGCGCTGTTGCCGCCGTCGCCGCTGCCGCCGTCGCCGCCCTCACAGGCGTAGACATCCTACTGGGACACCGGTAGGTAGGATACGCCCCCGCCCTTAACCCACCCGGGCTAACCTGGGACCGGCTCATAGCATATGTTGCCGTGGGCCGGTCGACCGGTCGGGCGTGCTGGGCGCCGGCCCACCTGGTCGACGGCCAGCACGCCCGGCCGGTGGCGAGGGGCGCCGCTTCGCGGGGGTGTGCCGCAGCTAATGCGAGGCGGCGCGGGCGGGGGCCTACGATTGTGTGAATGTCTGATATGTATGTGAGATGTATGTTTATAAATAAACGCTTGCAATGTGAAAAAAAAAAAAAAATACGACATCAACAACCCAAAGTAGCAGAATCGTGACAGATTATCCTAACTTGACATTATCCAGACCCAAATAGGGCAAAATGCCAAAGTTATGAAAGATGAATAACAGGGCCCTTGTCTGGTGACGTGATCTGAGATGACCCGAGTCTATTTTTTTCTTCAAAGTAGGTATGCACAATGAATGCACAAACAGCTATGCAAAAAAAACGGCGGCGCACAGAGCCGTTTTTGCTTTGACTGAAAAACCACAGGGGATCATTTTAGCCCCCCCCCCTCCCTTCACCAGGGCGAGGGTTACTAAATGCAGAAAAAAATGTCATCTACTCATAGCAATCAACGTCTTAATTTCTCAAATTGCATTGGAGACTATGAGACACCAAATTGTCATAGGTCAACTAATATTTATGGTGCCTCATACTTCACCCAAACTGAGGCGTTATCCTCCAAAGTAAATGCCGCCCTTCGTAGATATACGCCTCTCGCATCACTGACTAACACAATGTTTTTATCTGCACGACGTGTCTTTCTGTTTTCAGTGTCTATTCTTCTGTCCCTTCTACGACCTTGACCAGAACCGAAGCTGGATTGGGTCGCTGAAGCAGATGTTTGACCTGGAGATCACCGTGATGCGGCAGTACCGGCCGTGCTAGCGCAGCGCAGCGCCGCCGCCGCCGCCGCCGTGTGATGGTGTGTTCGGAGCATACGCCCACCTACCTACACCCTGGCCCGTGCCCGGACCCGTGAACTTATTGATCATTAAGCCCAGGTCTGGACCAGGTCCATTCAAATTAAAGGGATATTGACACCGGGGTAAGATTGCTAAAAAGTGGCTTAAATGATTTGTGGTAATTAATAATCGTGTTTACTCATGCTCCTGCATCACCTAAGGCAGTGGATTGTCAACCAATCTCTTTCCGATTTCAAACCATAGCACGTATAAGTGAGCAGCACTATATTAATAATGACCGCCCTTATCAGTTTGGCTGTCAATATGGCGCAACTGTCTCAAATTAGTTTAGCTAATTTGTGTTCGTTATTGCTCTCAGATATCAACAGCATTTTATCTGTCGGTGATATATAATTGAAAAGTATTTGTGATAGCACGGATATGTTGTTTATTTTTTATCTTCTATTAACTCATTTTATTGATCATTGTCTCTATGTTATATAAAAAACATGGTTGATAATCTGTACAAGGCAGTATACGAACGGCTCCCCAGTCACTGCTGCGCCGAAATGTAAACAAATTTGCTGCGCGCCCAGAGCCAAAGCCTTTATTCGCCGCATCATGACATTGAGAAGTGTTCTGTGTGAAATGTCATTGGTACAAATCTCTGACGCTCAAAACCGAAGTCATGATTTTTTGGGTATTAGAAAGGGACTTTATCTTTTGAACGCAACAACAGTTATTGACAATATTGATTTTCCTCTTCGCGCTTATATTAAAGCCCATCGCCAGAATGGTTATCCTGAGCTTGCAATATTCCAAGTCAAATTGGAGCCCACAAAGTAGGGATTCCGGGTAGTGCGCGGGCGATTCGAATCTTACAAAAATCTTCCATATTTGCGCTGTCCTGATGTATATTGTGATCTAATGGGAGGGACCAGTTTCAATAACCATATTTTTGCAGATGAAATCGGACACGCTTAATCTACCTGTGCATACCAAAAAAAAAACATATCGACCTGCGAGGTGGCAATCTACCGTTTAAGCAAATAATGATCTTTACAAGATTTGCATTCATTATTCTACCATATTTAGCTACTTGTAAATAATAATGTGAAACTATGACCCAACATGCTAACAAAAAAAACACCCACAGCAACAGTCTGCCGCTGAAAAGGTGTAGGTATTTGCGCACTTCAGCCCAGGCCCGCCCAGGACCCGAAGATTTCCTTAGAAGTTTGCCTACTGTTTGGGAATGTCAAGTACATTTTTCTTACAATAAGGAGTAATTGTTTGAATTATTTGATACGATACAATTTACGTCTGGAGCTCTTTGACTTGATTTTTTACTTAAATTTTTTTGCTTATGTTTTGTTTCTGTGAGTAAACGATCACCTCTATAAACAGAAGAAACAAATGTCACATTGAATGGCGCGCCTTAGACAATAAACTGCATGCAAAAAAAATTACCAAACGTTTTGAAACGGATCATTTTCTGTTCGGCATCAGTATCACCGCGCGAGCTGTCTTGTCGAAATGCTGTTGGTCAGCGGTAACGATTAATCGCTAGCGTTCAAATTCAAGGGCAGTCATTCTAGTAGTACATCTCTGAGGTAAACCGATAAAAAATAGCTTGACGCTCCGTGGTGAAATTTAAATGACTCAGCGATTAGAGTAAAGCTGAACAAATGACGTGGTAGTTAAATTCAGAAAAATCTGCTTTATAACCAGTGTCAATAACTCCAAATCACCAATGTCAGTAAACACACTTCATTTAATGCTGAGGCCCAGTCAGGGCCCATGGGCATGGACATACCCGGGCCGTGGCGAACTATAGTTCGGAGATGGGCCGCCGAGCAGCACAGTGCAGCGGCTGGCTGTGAGTTGACCACCTCTGTCCCTGCACTGTCGTTGTGTGGAAACATGCTGATGATGTCATTATTGATCAGCCAGAAACCAGACATGGTCCAGGATTCCAAATGTCCTAAGCTCTAAATCCCGATTCTGCCAATGTTGAAAGTGATACAGTACTAATTTATGATGCAACTTATTGCTCCACACCTACTTCATCATGTAACCTTTTTCTGTTAGTCAAAGCATCAGAACACGTGAAAATAGCCAAAAACCGCGATGGATCCAGGATCCAGGATCCCGTATCCATCGCGGCTTTTGGCGATTTTCACGGTGTTCCGATGCTTCGATTAGCGAACAAAATATTGTGTGTGAGAAAGTTAAGTGATGAGCAATAGGTTCCATTGCTCATAAGTACTATACTGCTTTTGCGTAGCCACAATCTGCATTCAAAGGTAGAAACGCCTGGGGGCATGGACCATGTCTGCCAGAAACCCCTTGGTGCCGTGTATAATGTATATTGCATAATCAGGTCTGAATAAGGTGACATGCAGCATAATCAGCTTTGAATGAGGTCTCACGCGGAAAGAAGATTCTGCTTTGACGTAGTCTCGCTGATGCAATATCGTGTCTGTAAATACTAAATATGAACGGTGTTACGGTATTTATGAATATAAATATGTGCATTGTACCTACATGACGTAATATAGTACTTAAAATGTATCAGAATAAACTTCTTAAAATCAAAAGCCTAAATCAGACTAAGTCGCCTTTTTTGGGACGTGGGCATTGGAGGTCACGGTCGGAAGTCCAATGGTTGGATATGTCCCCACAAGTTGAGAAACCGTGGCGACGCCACTGGTGCCGGGGACCGTGACCTCAGCGGTGCCGGGGACCGCGACCTCAGCGGTGCCGGGGACCGTGACCTCAGCGGTGCCGGGACCAGCTGCACCAGAACAAGCACCTTCAAACAGCGGCCGCGGCGGTATACCGATCGGGAGTAGACTACCTGATGATGCGGCGTCACCTATGATCGGGAGTAGACTACCTGATGATGCGGCGTCACCTATGATCGGGAGTATACTACCTGATGATGCGGCGTCACCTATGATCGGGAGTAGACTACCTGATGATGCGGCGTCACCTATGGGCTATGAGCGAAGAATTGCAAGACCAGCGGGTGCTGTCACCTTAAGCTTCACACCGACAACCAGCGACATCTACAAAAGACGGGGATGAAGTCATGTCACATCGGATTGCATGTTCGATCGACGTCGTCAACAGTCACTGAAGCAGATCATGCAGGCCGACATGGTCCTCCGACAATTGGACCACAACTCAAACTTAAAACTAGTTGATTCAATCACGACTCTAAGAGAAGTTGGGCGAAATTGTGTTGATTCAATCACAACTCAAAACAAAGTCTGGCAAAATTGTTTGGATTCAATCACGACTCAAAGCGAAGTCTGGAAAGTTGTACTGATTCAATCAGTTTGAATCACGACTCATGACTCATGATTCAATCAGAGTTGAATCGGATACAAGTGTGCTTTGAAGAACCCCTAGAAACTAAAGAACAAGCTTGTGAGATCTGCTTTAGCGTAGCCTAAGTGTCCAGGGCGCCAGAGGTGTGGTGTCACAAGTGTGCGTCCGGCTTTACAGGGGACAGTACACTAGACAGTACACAGAAAAATGCCGTTTATGAATAAAACAATTAAGTATGCCAGCGGAATGGTCAGGTAAGCACCTATATTGATGAAACAAAACGTCCGGTTCGTTTAAGATTCAATGAACACCTCAGAGACACGCTGAATGGAACTATAGGGACCCCGATGGGCGATATTCTTAACCCTCGCCAGTGTAGGACCTATTCACCTACGTGACTGTACTATGTTGATGGAACCCCCCCCCCGTGCGTTTCGCCCCTAATTGAGCTAGAGCTTCGATTTAAAAACGAGCGTGTTGCT
>JARBER010147470.1:0-10836 GCA_030265075.1 Balanus glandula
CTGAATTCTGCCGACTGCCCGGAATTTCCCGATCGGACGGTAGAGGTCAGGGCCTGCGCAACAAGCTCCGCTTAGCGTGGGCTCTGACTTCGTCAAGCCATCCATTCAAAAACGTTCGAACTAAATTTATAAAAATAAAAAATTGTGAAAGAGAGAAAGGAACCTAACTGTGGATCAATAGTTACGAGCGTGTGCCACAGGATGCCCCCCCTCCCCTCCCCCCCCCCCCCGCTCCGTGTTTGTGCACCGCGGTCATTCCGTCGCACCCGTCCGGCTCCATCGGTGGCTGACGGCTGACGGTGTCTCCGTCCTCCGTGTATACGGGTCGCCTGGGTCGGATATCCGCAGCATCCGGTGAGCGCGCCTCAGCGCCGCTTTGATGGGACCGCGGAATGTGCCATCGAGCCAGGTGACGGCTAGCTTGCTTACGCAAGGAGACTGCCGAGAAACCCGAGAGTCGTGAGTCTGCCGCTCTTTAGGATGAGTGATGATCGCTGGCTCCTGGCAGATCTGAGCCAAAACGGCACGTTCCTCCGTGTAAACAAGGCTCGGAGTACCTTTGGAAGTCAGATTCCAGGCAGTGTTCGGAAGAGTCTCATATCGCCAAGAGGGTTCTCACATTTCTTATTTATAGGCTCGTTTAGGAGACATTTCTTATTTAAGCTTAAATCCAGCTGGATCTAAGATTAAATCCAGCTGGATCAAACAATTTTCCCACAACGTGCATGTGAACGGTTGTTGGTCTGACCGGACGATATCGCGCAGCCCTCCTTCTGTCCCCAGCCGGGAGAGTCGGCGAGGTAATAAGGAGCGCTCCCATCGGAAGGCGCGTGGTAATGGCACGCGACATGCAGACAGAGTGACCGATAACTCTGACTAATGTGTAAACATCCCAGGTCCGGGAGAGGCGCCGTCAATGCCTCGCGGCTCAAGCTCGCTGCAGTGAGGAGCCGTTCACAGGCCTGTCATGACGACAGGATACCGCAGAAATAACCGCCCATGTGAAAGAGGGATCGCACAGTCCACAGTGTTGTTATGTCCTGGTTTTCTCGCGCACCGCACCTTCGTCAGCTCACATGCATCTCATTTTTCATCCATAAAATATGCCCGGTCTCAGCGCCATGAGAATAACAGGAAGAGTAGTAGCTTAAAGCACATGCTTGTGTGTGCGTGTGAATGATGGTGTGCGTTTTTAGGGGATATGTTTCACAGCGAAGACGTTTCGGAACTCGTCGCCCGGTGCTGCCAGTCGGCGCCGGCATCGGAAGGTTGACTCCCTTGCTCACAGCCTTCAGCCGCTTCCGCCGGAAGGACCAGAACTGACGGAAAACAGAGCCCCAACCGTCCGGCATGTTTTGCAGAAGAGGTGGTCCACGTAAGCGTAGTGCATGACTAGATCATCTATCAGGCGTGTCTGGCTAGCATACAGTGAGCTAAATCCGGGAGGATATGACATGGACGTGACTCGCAAGGCTCAACATGGCACTGCACTAAGTAAATGTACGTTGTCGTGTTTGAAGCTGGCTTTGATGTCAGCCCGACCAGACGTCTCTGACATCTTTGCCTCTGCAAAAACTGCTCAATATCAACTTTGTTTATCACTATCAAGCGTATGGGATTAAGTTTGACAGTTATACTTGAAAAATCGCAATTAACTTAGTTCATACATTCCTAACGCTAATATAATTATCATCTTGATTCTACATATTTCTATTTTTGATAACCCTCATGCGTATGCCTTAACATCATAAATATAACACCAGAGACCACAGCATGCATAGTACAGCAGGGTGTGTTCACATTAGACAAATGACACGACATGCATTGTGCGACGCACTGAAGCGAGCGACGGGGACGGCGGGACACCACGCTCCCTTCCGAGACGGGGACGGCGTGACACCATGTTCCCTTCCGAGCTAGAGCCCTGTCCCACCGTGTCACTGACGCAGCCCAAACGGGATCATAGCGCCGCATACCGTCGCTACCTGGCGGCGCGGCGCCGAAAACAACATTCCGCAATTCTGACAAGTCATATGCGTCAGCGAGGGTTCCTCATTAGCGAGATATCCCGCCCCAGATCCTATTCAATAACGCCCGCTTCCGGGAGTGTTGCGTTTTTGCGTGCTGCTCCATCATGGGAGCGCTGCAAGGCGCGTTTTGCGGGGATCAGCGATGGCCTGGTTTGATAGTGAGATGGTCTCAGAGCTGGTTAGGGGAGGGGACTGCAGCATATCTGCTGCTAATTAGATCTGCGACCAAAATAGATACGAGAAACAAACATAGAAAAAGCCACGGTTCACTGAGGTCGTATAGCGGAGAAGCGATGTTGGAGAAAAAGTTGAAGCCAGGCAAAATGTTGGTAATGTTTCCTTTAGAAACAGAAGTATCTGAACATTGTTTTATATCTATATACGCCGTCGTTAGAAACGCTCTCAGTAGTGGTTAAAGCACAAAGAACTTGCATGTTTCCAGGTGGCATCAAGGGTTTACTACACAAATAAAATGGTGCCTAAATATTCATTGAAAACGACTAATTTAGAAACATTCACTGCTTTACTGTTGATTTTATGCGCTGCTGAGGATAACATAACTGAAGTTTTTTGGGAATACCCTCAGATTTCTTTAAGGTATATGTATAGGCTTCAATATGAACTTTACAGCATGCAGTTTTGTGCTCGAAATGTTTCCATGGAAAACATTTCTAGCAAAAAAGAATGCATGTGAAAATTAATCCTGAAGCTTACAAACCAAAAAAGCTGCTAATGATATTCTCAAAAACCTTAGAAATGTAATCCTTAGCAACGAACAAATTCATCGTAAAAACGGCATTATCAGGTAGTTGGTATTTCATGATCAATCCAAAAGACACTTATGTTATAGTGTGTAACGATATAATGCTGTTTGCCATTGTGCTGCTTTGACATTTCCTGTTTTCACTTCATTTTTACCAGGAAACGACGTCAGCTTAATGTTCCTGAGCTGCTCCTGCAAATATTGCGTTAGCTGTTCTTACGAGCCTTAGTTAATAAATATAACGTGATTTACATCAAGTCATTGACGAACTGCCCGAGAAGACAGGCTACACTTGACAACTTGGCGCTCCGCCTGGCAGCCTGACGGCAGCGTCGTTTCTGGCCGAATTCCTGCGATAAGTGTTGGCTGGGCGCTGTCTGCAGGCCGGTCAGCCGACACAGTGTTTGGGCGGACCGGGTCGGCCCTTATCACCCTGGCCCCTGCGGCCGGCGCCGCCACCGTACCGAACACGCTCCGTTCCGGCTGGCCGGAGTTCAGCGCTGTCTCCGTTATCGCCCTGTTTATTCGCCGGCGTGGACAGAAAGCGGTGAACATTTTTGCACGATTCAATGGTGTCGGCCGGTTAGCGGAGGCGCCCACGGCGGCCCCGCCGGTCGGAAACAGCCCTTCAGCGAGCGTGCAGCTGAACAAACACGTGCCCTCTTGGGCCGGGAGCCCGGAGGTTGGCCTGGGCCGGCTTCTCTGAATCGGCTGCAGCCCGGCAGCTGGCCACCGTCTGAGCCGTCAGAGTCGGAGGCAGCTCTGACAGCTAGCAACACCGTCACTCGATCCCGTATTGCGGGAAGAATCAGATGTCACTGCGTGGATTATGGCGCTGCAGTACAATGGGTTTCCTCAATATATGTATTTCTGTTAGCAGCTGCTTGGCTATACATACACAATCAATCAATCAATCAATCAATCAGTTTATTAAACCCCTCCAACAGATGGCTTTTCAGTGGTCATCGTCATGAACAAGAATGAGTTGAATGGCGACATAAAATACATCGTAAAATACATCGTAAAAACTTACGAAAAAACTAAATTAACACACGCTGCGGCTAGCTGCATGTAGTTAAAAGCCAGACGCTTCCGTGCATTATTTGATGCTGCACGTCGCCAAAAAATGCAACAGGTCATTCAGACTGTGTTTTCGCACTACAAAAAGACCACACACGTAAATAGCATTCACAGAAGGCAGATCAACACACCATTTATCACAACGTAATGCACGGCATCGATTTTAAGGCCATGATAAAAGCACTATTTGTAAGCACTATTTGTATTGAGCAGCTACCTGGTAAGCTTCGTTGTTTAGTATGGATGACCAGCCCCATGGCGATTTTCCGCTCGGTAATGGAGATTGACAAGCGTGAGCCGAGGAGACGGAGGCGGCGGACGGAGCCGTGGTCCCCGAGATACCACCTGCGAACGGGCGCCCCACAACGGCCCGAGGGGACGTGATGAGCATTGGAATGCTATTTAGCGGCTGTCACAAACCCCTGGGAAACGGGCCCCGCCACTCGACCCTTTCGAGGGATGAAGGCTGAATGGGATGTTTGCGCGCGAGCCGTTGGGCGCGTCCCACGCCGCTATTCTGTACAGGGCGGTTCCGCCTGTCTCAACTGCGTTAGACTGTGCCGCAAGACAAAGGTGTTCGACGGTACAGTCTATTGTTAACCTGGCAGGCGGACAATGCAGAGGCTCAAAACTTGAGGCTGCCGATCGGATCGGAAGGCAGTATCAGTCCCTGGTAAGTGATCGCGAGCATTTTTGCGTCCGGACACCGGAAGCAGAATTATGAGTGCATCCATTAATCATCAGCTGAAGCGTCACAGGACCGCTTTGTCACCTATCACGGACCACAGGCCTTCCCTCACCTCCCGGCATCTGGGAGATATGGGAGTGCTCATCCCGGAGCAGGAAAAACGGTGCGTCGGCTGCCGTCACGTGACGTATCCGTGCCACCGTGTCGCCGGGTCGTCTCGCGACACGCGCCACTATTACTCATCGCGCCATAAATGTCACCGTACAGCACGACTCCAACGTTCCCACCGCTCCACTGTACGTGCTTCCGGGCGCGTGGGAACGTCTCATAATGTTGAATGGAAAAACTGTGAAAGCCTGCCTTCAAGCCAAATTTTTCTCAATACATTTGAGTTAGGTTAATGTTTAGTTTGTCGATAAAGTGATTACTATGGAGCTCACAGATCCAGTCCCATCCTAGTTTCCGTTGCCTTCAAATCGGCCGTTTGTTCTTCAGACTGACGCGTGACATGGCATCATCCAACGACACCGGCTGTAGTCTCACTATAAGGAACTAACAAACTTGGCAATATTACTGATTCGTTTGCATTTTACTTATGAAAAATTTAAACTCAAGACTTTGACCCTAAACCGTTATATTATGTGTGTAATTTCGTTTTCTTGCTTAAGCTGACATTAATCATTTTCACGAGTTTTTGCGCTGCGAGGAGAACTTTTGAGGCTAAAAAGTAAAACAAATGACCTTTTCCTCGAATATTAAAAGCAAAAGTTCAAAATTACATTTTATTGATATTTCGATCACAGATCATCATCAGAATACATAGCTAAAACAAAAAGAATACAGTAAGCTTGCTGCTGCAGCAGCAAGCTTACTGTATTCTTTTTGTTTTAGCTATGTATTCTGATGATGATCTGTGATCGAAATATCAATAAAATGTAATTTTGAACTTTTGCTTTTAATATTCGAGGAAAAGGTCATTTGTTTTACTTTTTAGCCTCAAAAGTTCTCCTCGCAGCGCAAAAACTCGTGAAAATGATTAATGTCAGCTTAAGCAAGAAAACGAAATTACACACATAATATAACGGTTTAGGGTCAAAGTCTTGAGTTTAAATTTTTCATAAGTAAAATGCAAACGAATCAGTAATATTGCCAAGTTTGTTAGTTCCTTATAGTGAGACTACAGCCGGTGTCGTTGGATGATGCCATGTCACGCGTCAGTCTGAAGAACAAACGGCCGATTTGAAGGCAACGGAAACTAGGATGGGACTGGATCTGTGAGCTCCATAGTAATCACTTTATCGACAAACTAAACATTAACCTAACTCAAATGTATTGAGAAAAATTTGGCTTGAAGGCAGGCTTTCACAGTTTTTCCATTCAACATTATGAGACGTTCCCACGCGCCCGGAAGCACGTACAGTGGAGCGGTGGGAACGTTGGAGTCGTGCTGTACGGTGACATTTATGGCGCGATGAGTAATAGTGGCGCGTGTCGCGAGACGACCCGGCGACACGGTGGCACGGATACGTCACGTGACGGCAGCCGACGCACCGTTTTTCCTGCTCCGGGATGAGCACTCCCATATCTCCCAGATGCCGGGAGGTGAGGGAAGGCCTGTGGTCCGTGATAGGTGACAAAGCGGTCCTGTGACGCTTCAGCTGATGATTAATGGATGCACTCATAATTCTGCTTCCGGTGTCCGGACGCAAAAATGCTCGCGATCACTTACCAGGGACTGATACTGCCTTCCGATCCGATCGGCAGCCTCAAGTTTTGAGCCTCTGCATTGTCCGCCTGCCAGGTTAACAATAGACTGTACCGTCGAACACCTTTGTCTTGCGGCACAGTCTAACGCAGTTGAGACAGGCGGAACCGCCCTGTACAGAATAGCGGCGTGGGACGCGCCCAACGGCTCGCGCGCAAACATCCCATTCAGCCTTCATCCCTCGAAAGGGTCGAGTGGCGGGGCCCGTTTCCCAGGGGTTTGTGACAGCCGCTAAATAGCATTCCAATGCTCATCACGTCCCCTCGGGCCGTTGTGGGGCGCCCGTTCGCAGGTGGTATCTCGGGGACCACGGCTCCGTCCGCCGCCTCCGTCTCCTCGGCTCACGCTTGTCAATCTCCATTACCGAGCGGAAAATCGCCATGGGGCTGGTCATCCATACTAAACAACGAAGCTTACCAGGTAGCTGCTCAATACAAATAGTGCTTACAAATAGTGCTTTTATCATGGCCTTAAAATCGATGCCGTGCATTACGTTGTGATAAATGGTGTGTTGATCTGCCTTCTGTGAATGCTATTTACGTGTGTGGTCTTTTTGTAGTGCGAAAACACAGTCTGAATGACCTGTTGCATTTTTTGGCGACGTGCAGCATCAAATAATGCACGGAAGCGTCTGGCTTTTAACTACATGCAGCTAGCCGCAGCGTGTGTTAATTTAGTTTTTTCGTAAGTTTTTACGATGTATTTTACGATGTATTTTATGTCGCCATTCAACTCATTCTTGTTCATGACGATGACCACTGAAAAGCCATCTGTTGGAGGGGTTTAATAAACTGATTGATTGATTGATTGATTGATTGTGTATGTATAGCCAAGCAGCTGCTAACAGAAATACATATATTGAGGAAACCCATTGTACTGCAGCGCCATAATCCACGCAGTGACATCTGATTCTTCCCGCAATACGGGATCGAGTGACGGTGTTGCTAGCTGTCAGAGCTGCCTCCGACTCTGACGGCTCAGACGGTGGCCAGCTGCCGGGCTGCAGCCGATTCAGAGAAGCCGGCCCAGGCCAACCTCCGGGCTCCCGGCCCAAGAGGGCACGTGTTTGTTCAGCTGCACGCTCGCTGAAGGGCTGTTTCCGACCGGCGGGGCCGCCGTGGGCGCCTCCGCTAACCGGCCGACACCATTGAATCGTGCAAAAATGTTCACCGCTTTCTGTCCACGCCGGCGAATAAACAGGGCGATAACGGAGACAGCGCTGAACTCCGGCCAGCCGGAACGGAGCGTGTTCGGTACGGTGGCGGCGCCGGCCGCAGGGGCCAGGGTGATAAGGGCCGACCCGGTCCGCCCAAACACTGTGTCGGCTGACCGGCCTGCAGACAGCGCCCAGCCAACACTTATCGCAGGAATTCGGCCAGAAACGACGCTGCCGTCAGGCTGCCAGGCGGAGCGCCAAGTTGTCAAGTGTAGCCTGTCTTCTCGGGCAGTTCGTCAATGACTTGATGTAAATCACGTTATATTTATTAACTAAGGCTCGTAAGAACAGCTAACGCAATATTTGCAGGAGCAGCTCAGGAACATTAAGCTGACGTCGTTTCCTGGTAAAAATGAAGTGAAAACAGGAAATGTCAAAGCAGCACAATGGCAAACAGCATTATATCGTTACACACTATAACATAAGTGTCTTTTGGATTGATCATGAAATACCAACTACCTGATAATGCCGTTTTTACGATGAATTTGTTCGTTGCTAAGGATTACATTTCTAAGGTTTTTGAGAATATCATTAGCAGCTTTTTTGGTTTGTAAGCTTCAGGATTAATTTTCACATGCATTCTTTTTTGCTAGAAATGTTTTCCATGGAAACATTTCGAGCACAAAACTGCATGCTGTAAAGTTCATATTGAAGCCTATACATATACCTTAAAGAAATCTGAGGGTATTCCCAAAAAACTTCAGTTATGTTATCCTCAGCAGCGCATAAAATCAACAGTAAAGCAGTGAATGTTTCTAAATTAGTCGTTTTCAATGAATATTTAGGCACCATTTTATTTGTGTAGTAAACCCTTGATGCCACCTGGAAACATGCAAGTTCTTTGTGCTTTAACCACTACTGAGAGCGTTTCTAACGACGGCGTATATAGATATAAAACAATGTTCAGATACTTCTGTTTCTAAAGGAAACATTACCAACATTTTGCCTGGCTTCAACTTTTTCTCCAACATCGCTTCTCCGCTATACGACCTCAGTGAACCGTGGCTTTTTCTATGTTTGTTTCTCGTATCTATTTTGGTCGCAGATCTAATTAGCAGCAGATATGCTGCAGTCCCCTCCCCTAACCAGCTCTGAGACCATCTCACTATCAAACCAGGCCATCGCTGATCCCCGCAAAACGCGCCTTGCAGCGCTCCCATGATGGAGCAGCACGCAAAAACGCAACACTCCCGGAAGCGGGCGTTATTGAATAGGATCTGGGGCGGGATATCTCGCTAATGAGGAACCCTCGCTGACGCATATGACTTGTCAGAATTGCGGAATGTTGTTTTCGGCGCCGCGCCGCCAGGTAGCGACGGTATGCGGCGCTATGATCCCGTTTGGGCTGCGTCAGTGACACGGTGGGACAGGGCTCTAGCTCGGAAGGGAACATGGTGTCACGCCGTCCCCGTCTCGGAAGGGAGCGTGGTGTCCCGCCGTCCCCGTCGCTCGCTTCAGTGCGTCGCACAATGCATGTCGTGTCATTTGTCTAATGTGAACACACCCTGCTGTACTATGCATGCTGTGGTCTCTGGTGTTATATTTATGATGTTAAGGCATACGCATGAGGGTTATCAAAAATAGAAATATGTAGAATCAAGATGATAATTATATTAGCGTTAGGAATGTATGAACTAAGTTAATTGCGATTTTTCAAGTATAACTGTCAAACTTAATCCCATACGCTTGATAGTGATAAACAAAGTTGATATTGAGCAGTTTTTGCAGAGGCAAAGATGTCAGAGACGTCTGGTCGGGCTGACATCAAAGCCAGCTTCAAACACGACAACGTACATTTACTTAGTGCAGTGCCATGTTGAGCCTTGCGAGTCACGTCCATGTCATATCCTCCCGGATTTAGCTCACTGTATGCTAGCCAGACACGCCTGATAGATGATCTAGTCATGCACTACGCTTACGTGGACCACCTCTTCTGCAAAACATGCCGGACGGTTGGGGCTCTGTTTTCCGTCAGTTCTGGTCCTTCCGGCGGAAGCGGCTGAAGGCTGTGAGCAAGGGAGTCAACCTTCCGATGCCGGCGCCGACTGGCAGCACCGGGCGACGAGTTCCGAAACGTCTTCGCTGTGAAACATATCCCCTAAAAACGCACACCATCATTCACACGCACACACAAGCATGTGCTTTAAGCTACTACTCTTCCTGTTATTCTCATGGCGCTGAGACCGGGCATATTTTATGGATGAAAAATGAGATGCATGTGAGCTGACGAAGGTGCGGTGCGCGAGAAAACCAGGACATAACAACACTGTGGACTGTGCGATCCCTCTTTCACATGGGCGGTTATTTCTGCGGTATCCTGTCGTCATGACAGGCCTGTGAACGGCTCCTCACTGCAGCGAGCTTGAGCCGCGAGGCATTGACGGCGCCTCTCCCGGACCTGGGATGTTTACACATTAGTCAGAGTTATCGGTCACTCTGTCTGCATGTCGCGTGCCATTACCACGCGCCTTCCGATGGGAGCGCTCCTTATTACCTCGCCGACTCTCCCGGCTGGGGACAGAAGGAGGGCTGCGCGATATCGTCCGGTCAGACCAACAACCGTTCACATGCACGTTGTGGGAAAATTGTTTGATCCAGCTGGATTTAATCTTAGATCCAGCTGGATTTAAGCTTAAATAAGAAATGTCTCCTAAACGAGCCTATAAATAAGAAATGTGAGAACCCTCTTGGCGATATGAGACTCTTCCGAACACTGCCTGGAATCTGACTTCCAAAGGTACTCCGAGCCTTGTTTACACGGAGGAACGTGCCGTTTTGGCTCAGATCTGCCAGGAGCCAGCGATCATCACTCATCCTAAAGAGCGGCAGACTCACGACTCTCGGGTTTCTCGGCAGTCTCCTTGCGTAAGCAAGCTAGCCGTCACCTGGCTCGATGGCACATTCCGCGGTCCCATCAAAGCGGCGCTGAGGCGCGCTCACCGGATGCTGCGGATATCCGACCCAGGCGACCCGTATACACGGAGGACGGAGACACCGTCAGCCGTCAGCCACCGATGGAGCCGGACGGGTGCGACGGAATGACCGCGGTGCACAAACACGGAGCGGGGGGGGGGGGGAGGGGAGGGGGGGCATCCTGTGGCACACGCTCGTAACTATTGATCCACAGTTAGGTTCCTTTCTCTCTTTCACAATTTTTTATTTTTATAAATTTAGTTCGAACGTTTTTGAATGGATGGCTTGACGAAGTCAGAGCCCACGCTAAGCGGAGCTTGTTGCGCAGGCCCTGACCTCTACCGTCCGATCGGGAAATTCCGGGCAGTCGGCAGAATTCAG
>JARBER010147581.1:0-10835 GCA_030265075.1 Balanus glandula
CCGGGCCGTGCTGGGGACCTGAGGTAGTACCGGCCGGGCCGTGCTGGGGACCTGAGGCAGTGCCGGCCGGGCCGTGCTGGGGACCTGAGGTAGTGCCGGCCGGGCTGTGCTGGGGACCTGAGGCAGTGCCGGCCGGGCCGTGCTGGGGACCTGAGGCAGTGCCGGTCGCCGCGCGGGCCATGCTGTATCCCGGCTGCGCCAACAGACCACCGGTACAGCATTCCAGCCGACCTGTTTGCTCTAGATCGCGTCCGTCGCCGGCCTTCTCACTGCCTCGCCCGGCCCTGTTTGTCGGGCTGGTTCGTCCTCGATAGACCGGGACCTGGCGCAAACAACGGCCGCCCTCACCACCGCCGCACGGAGCGCTGTCGTACACTCGACTACCGCAAAACAACACCCCACCTGGCCCGGTCCCCGGCTCTGGCTCCGCGGCTCCTGTCACAACCCTGATGGAAGCCACAACCCGCCACAACCCTGGGAGCAGCCACAACCCTGGGATCAGCCACAACCCTGGGAGAAGCCACAACCCTGGGAGAAGCCACAACCCTGGGAGAAGCCACAACCCTGGGAGAAGCCACAACCCTGGGAGCAGCCACAACCCTGGGAGCAGCCACACCCCTGGGAGAAGCCACAACCCTAGGAGCAGCCACAACCCTGGGAGAAGCCACAACCCTGGGAAGCCACTGTGCATTGGCAGTGCAGGGCCGCACATCATCTCATTACACGTCAACGCCGACAAGTCAGACCACACACCGCTACCTAACACACTGTGTACGATTTAGAACAGCCAATTTGGGAGGTCAGACTTGTCCACCTGAGCTGACATGGAAATAAGCTCTGCACTCGTATTTGTAAGCAATAATTAACTTGTGTGTTGCGGTAACAAGTACAAGGGATTAACGTTAAATATCCTTTGCTAGATGTTAAATGTCAGCTTCACCAACAGACCATTCATCACACAATTCCAATGATTGACGTCAAACATATGACTGCAGTCAGCCCTACTCAACTTAGCAGCACTGTAATGTGTTTATTCGTGAGGACTGCCTTGTTTCAGCACGCTTACACTGCGAGATGCAAGAATATTGGATACCCCCATTGCTTCTGTTGCCCTGCGTGTGTATCTGTTCGTTGTTCAGAAGATCTCCTGGGGATATCCGTCATCGGCCAGTGGGATGACCATATCAGATAGATAATTATCTGTTCGACGACATGGAGTTTATCTGAACCGGCACCGACTCCGCCTGAATATTACCCGACAGAGCCGGCAACCATCTGCCCTCCCCGACTCCCGCCTGCCCTCTCCGACTCCCACCTGCCCTCTCCGACTCCCGTCTGCCCTCCCCGACTCCCGCCTGCCCTCTCCGACTCCCGTCTGCCCTCTCCGACTCCCACCTGCCCTCTCCGACTCCCGTCTGCCCTCTCCGACTCCCGTCTGCCCTCTCCGACTCCCGCCTGCCCTCCGCGACTCCCGCCTGCCCTCCGCGACTCCAACTCATAAGTTCTGGATGCCAAAGCTATGCTACAGCCTCCCTCGAAACACCTGCGCACTTCGTTGTACGGTGCTATTGCCTCGAAGGAACGTGCGGTACTAGGCTGCCGAGTGCCGGTGTGCGTAGTAGTTTGGCCTTGTAGCCTTGTCGGCGGCAGCCCGCAGCTCAGTGACACTTTTTTGCGCCGTATTCGACGAGCTGCGGTTGGGTGTCGTGTCTGTGCGGTCGTGGTGTCGTGTATCAGAGCCACAGTCCACAGTCGGGTACCCTGGGTCAGGTGCCGTGTCTGACGGCCCCCCGTATCAGAGACACAGTCCACAGTCGGGTACCCTGGGTCAGGTGTCGTGTCTGACGGCCCCCGTATCAGAGACACAGTCCACAGTCGGGTACCCTGGGTCAGGTGCCGTGTCTGACGGCCCCCGTATCGGAGCCACAGTCCACAGTCGGGTACCCTGGGTCAGGTACCGTGTCTGACGGCCCCCCGTATCGGAGCCACAGTCCACAGTCGGGTACCCTGGGTCAGGTGTCGTGTCTGACCCCCCCCCCCCCCCTCCCCCCGTATCAAAGCCACAGTCCCTCGCGTGTCTCCTGTCGACCACTCGGCACGCGAGGACGGGACATTTCAAGCTTCCTGTGGTGACTTTCCGGCATTTGTCGGTAATTCGAAGTCGAATGCTATTTCAATGGCACAATACAATGCATATTTATGATTTTACACGATGCTGGAACATTGTAAAATGCAAAACAAAACAAAACAAAAACTAGAGGTGGCGTAAATAAGCATGACTTGGTGAGACCTCGAGGTAGAGACATTTTCGTATTCTTAATACCCGGCTGGCCTTGGAAAAGTAAACAAGATATGGTAGCTTGTTCTCGGTAAAAGAAAATATATGTGACATCACAAGTCATTAAAGTTTATTATTAATTATTCCTTTACCGCCTATCAAAAAAGCCTTGGATGCAATATGTTTTTGCGACTTATTGCATGAAATCAGGCTTAATCAGCTATGATATGCTTGTAAACATGATAAATTTTCACCAAAAGCTGAAACCAAAAATATAAACGTTCACCATTGCTGTACAGCGCTAAAAGTAGTTGATTTTAGGTCGTAGTGGTGGCGTTTTCTTTAAACGTAATCGGCATCAAATCCATAGATGACATTACATTCCACTTTGAACGATGATATTTGGCGACTGGGTGCGAATTTCGAATAACAGACATCAAATTCAGATTTAGGTGCGATTGTTCTGTAACATCACATTTTGCAATAAAGTGACAGTGACAGACCCGTGTTAACCAGAAGCGATCGTTTCGATCGCTGACAATACTAGAGAAGGCATAACTATCTGGATTACAATAGATACGCTGAACTGGCGTGACATTAATGTCACACCGATGATATATTAGGTTCATATGATATCTTTTTTATATAAATCTGAATGATCTTGGTGCGGAAGGATCGGAAAGTATTGTGAACTCTGTGCAGCATTCTTTTCTCTCGGCTACTCATCCCACCACGCCTGCTACCATAGCTCTATCAACGGTCCCGAGAGAAACTAACTGGTATTAGCTGAGATATCCGAAACCGCCGACTGCTTACCCCAGCCCACCACATAAATTGATCACATAATCCACGACACGATCATCGGACAAATTGTAATCTTTAACCGCCATCTGGTTTATATGGCGAATAAGTATGTCATTTCAAGTGCTTGCAGACTTAAACAAAATCCCCGAAACCCTGAACCCTCATGGAGCGGAAAGAGGAGGTCCCTTTGCCCAAATATTTAGCCCCTTCTGCTCAAGTTCAGGACCATTTTCCCAAGCCATCTCCCCCAGATCCACAGGGACAATTTATGCTGAAAATTCGTTGTGTCTCTTTTTTGCTTTCAAACCATTTGTACTGTTACCAGATGCTTGTTGCAGTTCGGTACACGTTGCATTGCATCATATATGTAGGCATACCCACAACTATTTTGTATGATATGATAGGTAATATTGAGCGCTGATTGCCACCATTAATCGTGATTGACTCTCCGAGGCTAACATATATGAAAATCGAAAGAATCTTGATTTCAATATGTATCATGTTTATTTTCATCATACCGAGATGGATAACCAGGAAAGAGGTTAACCACTGTTTTTCGCTTTGCACTTTGCGCCATTCGTCGCCTGAATCCAATATAATAAATTTGTTTTCCTCGGCATAATTGTTTTACACCTTCTCGCGGCATCACAAGATTATTTATTCACATACCGAAGCCATCGTCATCCTCTTTTGTTCGTCATTGCGCTGAACTGAGCGAATCATATTTTAGCTTGTTATCCTCTATTACAGTCTACAAGGCACACCACCTACATTTCTGAGTTTTATCAGGCAAGTACGTCCAATTTTTCGCGCCGTTTCGCGCCACTAAACAACAAATACATACCACCTATTATTGTTAACATGCACATTCAATTCACACATGTAAAATTTTGCAAAAGCCTTTATATTACACTCAAAACGGTGAATGGATCCTATGAGGTAATGTAGTGTGTATAATAAAAATGTTAGTTTTTTTGTTTATATTTACTGAGGCCTTTAATGCTGTTATTCCACCGTAAGTTTGCACAATCACATGCCTCGTGGACTGTGGCCAGTGGAGCCCCTTCAGTCAGGGAGGCCCCTTAGATAGGGAGGCCCTCGGGTGGCAGACCCACTACGTTTTGTGGCGCTCCTTCATCTATGTGTCTTCTAGCGAGCGACCGTGACCGGAAACTTTATGGAACTCAACTCTCTGCTAAATGATCCGCAATGCATGCAGATACAACCTTCGATGCAGTAGCTTTATATGGTATTTACTATTTAATATTTAGAGCATGTAAGTTGCCCCAATTTTTAACCACACCCTTTTCAGGAAATTCCTGTTCTACTTATTCGATCATTCACAATCCACTGCTTAATGGCACAATTGTTTCCTCTCTCATCTAGATGAACGAAAAAAAACTTCACCGTGATTTATCTCTGTGCAAAACGAGACAGCTGTTCGATGTAACCATGATCGGGCGCTAGCGAGCATTTCTAGCGTTTCCCACGGAGTCGTCTTCGCAGCGTCTGCAGAAAAGTCTCTATATCTGCAGAGATGATCTGGCAGCTGCGCGGAAATCCGCTGATCACGCCTCTGATTGGCTGTGACAATGTCGCGTCACGGTCACCTGAGCGCAGACGGCGGCCATATTGGCTACGCCGCGCCGTTATGGTATGCCAGCCCAGCTCAGGCAACATCATATTGATGTCCCCTCAATTACATACGTATAAGAGGTTCCGTCTTTTCTTTCCACGTAGGTCCTCACTGATGACCGGTTTCGGACGCTGGGACTAATTATGTCCATTGTCAAGTTTCACGTTGTAGAAGTCGTCTTTACTAAGCACGTATTCCGAGTAAACATATTTGTCTGCAGTTCACAATTTATGTCAAGTTGCAACTGAAGCCATTATCAAAATAGCATACTCTTGAAATAATTGAAGTTAAATACTTAGTACCTACATGCAATCATGTCGCATATGTGAAGCTCAAAGTTATTCGTGTTTGACATAGTCTCAGGATATCCTTAAACCCGAGGAAACGTCGTTCGGCACTATTTCCTAGCCGGAGGTGCGTGGTGCCACCCTCGGCGGCTCGTCTCTCGCTCTCAGTGGGCAGTCCGCCGTAATTACTGCCGGGTGCTGACTGCCAGCGAAAACTACCGTGGCACTGACTTCACTTACTCTTTTCTCCCGCAGAGAGGAAGCTATTCATCGGCATGCTGAGCAAAAAGTGCAACGAGAACGACGTGCGCACGATGTTCCAGACATACGGCCAGATCGAGGAGTGTACTGTTCTGCGGGACCAGAACGGACACAGTAAAGGTGAGCTGAGGCGGGGCCGAGGCACGCATCACGCGAGTAGAGGATAGTTGGAGGGATCTGGGGCAGATCTGGGACCCGACAAGGCATGGGTGCTGACGGTGAGACGTGAGACGCGTCGGCTGGGCGATGGCTAAGTAATGGTTAGCAGGATCTGTAGCGCTGACAGACAGTGAAAGGCATATATTGCGCAAAGAGGAGCAAAACAAAGTTTGGGACGTCTAATCTGTGACGGATATCTTAGACGGGAAGGAGGATAACATTGTTTTAGATCAATAAAAGCTCAGGTGCATTTAACATATCTCGCGAGGGGCAGAGCACATATATCCCATATACGGGACTGAAAAGGTCACTTCTGGGTTGGCGATCACGCGTTAGCCACCTTGGCTTGCGGTAGTGACGTGTGCTGCACACCGCACAGACTGGTAGCATGGTAGCGTGTTATTGAATTGTGCTGTACACCACATGGTAGCGTGTTCTGAGCGACTCGGCAATGAAGTGCAGACTCCGCTCGAGTAAATCAGGCCTGCTCTGCCGTGTTGTGGCTCAGAGTTGATCTGTTGCGGCCCGTGCCATACATATTCGGCGGCTCAATTTAGAACTGCCTCGCTGCCAGCCGTGAAAAGACGTATGTTCTGAGGGGCCGACTACTGGAGCAGACTCCAGCCACATCCTGATCCTGCACCGCCGGCTGATACGGCACGCGTGCAGCCGACAGGAAAATCGGCCCTTTTTGTAGGCGGAACGTCATGCCATTTATGCTTCGTGACGTCTGTGGAAAAAGAGAATATTCACTTATCTTTGGTATTGGTATTTGGATTAGTATGGAAGCACAAATAGCCTGCAATAAAGTATGTCTGTTTATCGGTGTCAGCAGCGTGCTGCTATATGCGACAGGCCCAGTTGGCGGATGGCGGACCCGTTCTTTACACGCTCGCTGTCAGTAAATCACTCTGGTGTTCATGTTGTCACCATAACGTGCCTCGGACATTTAATTTCGGCCATCTGAGCCCTGCCAAAATGTACTTGGTAGATTAGTGCCATCCCGGACGCGGTTTCTTTGCCCTTGCTTCTTCTGCGGTGAGGTACCCGTGCTGGTGAACGATCGTTACGAATGATGCATTCCCAGCTATGTGGCGGCCAGTATTGGACGTATGTCTATCTGTCACGTAAGGCTTCTCAACGCAAGCACAAGGTTTCGCAAGATGGACTATAAGGTCTCTTAGAGCGCGTGATCCATGAGCTCAGTAGCATTCTTTTATCGAGCAACGTGTTTAAACTTTAAGTAAAATAGCGTGAACGGAAATTCACTGCCAACACTGTGTTGGATTTGTGTCATTCCACTGATTATTACAGCGTTTCAAATAATCACTTTTGTTGAAGTCATGGTGCTCATCTATATTCTGTTGCTCCTTCACCTGGCGAGTTGAACAATGTCAATTTTGCACAGACTGGAAGTGGTCTAGGGGTTCCCTCGAAGGGATTAAAGTTTGCTGGTGCTTTAACTCATTATGGCATGAGTGATCACTATGGGCTTCACCCGACAGTGCCCTCTTTATCGAGAAATAAAACAATTATGATGCTTAACTTGAATTTTAGAAAAATATTTTTTATCAAAACAAACCAAAATTTTGATATTTGTTTTTATATTCTTATTTTGTTTTCAAATTTTGATATCATAAAAGGATTGCTGATTAAATTATGAACCCGATAACTCATATTTTTACCAAAATATTGAACTTCAAATGCTGGATAAAAACTTGAACATACATTTCTCACTAAGCTTAAACCATGCTTTTCAATACATTTTTGTTCCATTTTAGACAACATTTCAGAATCAATATTTTTAATAAAAAGTAATATTTCGGGTCTAGAAAGTTGTGAGCAGTGAACTCCAGGAATAAAAAAGATTTTCGATTTTTGGGGGGATTTTTTCTTGTTATATCAATATTCGTTATAACTGATAACCATAAGAACAAGTCAATGTGTTCCTTCTGACAGACGCAGCTGGCACCGTATCGGACACGCCGACCAGTCTGCGGCGCCAGTCGACTCGGGGCTGAAGGTTGATTGATACCGATATACGGTACCGCGTGGATCCTATCCAACAATTGCTGTAACATTTATGGGAGTGGGAAATCGATTGTTTAAGCCCACTGTTTTCAGTTCAGCAATCTTTTTGGTCTAATGCCGACATTAAATTTGGTGTCAACAGTTGTGCCAGCACTGGTGCCGACATTGGTGCTAACAATGGTGCCAACACTGGTGTCAACTATGGTTCTAACACTAATGCCAACAATGCATGCTCCAACTTCCAACACACTGCAGGTGTCAACATGAATGTCAACAATATTTCTAACAATGATGACAACAATGGTGCCAACGCTGGTGCCAACGCTGGTGCCAACGCTGGTGCGAACGGTGGTGCTGTACCCACCAACACACGCTGGTGCCGGCGCTGGTGCCGGACCGGGGTCTGACGGAGGTCACTGTCCCTCGGAATTTCCTGACCGTGTTGGCATGGCTGCTCGGTCTCAGGCATGCATCTAATGCTATACCCACCCATTTTACGAGGCTGCGGTCGTGAGTGCACCGTAATCCTGCGCCAGTCGGTATGGTGCTCCGTAAATCCAGCCCCCTCGCCTTTTATTGCTAACCGGTTCCAGTGCATTGTAGGTACGTGGCAAGTCTCCCGAACTGTGAATGGACGGTTTCAAAACATGATTATTGTAAATGACAATTGAAAATCGTTGAATTGTGAGGAATCGTTTCAGTCTGCATGCTGAGACCGATGATCGCGGTTGTGCGCGGTATCTGTTACGAGCTGATGAGTGTGGCGAAACCGGTACATGTTCGGACGAGGCTCAGACATTCTGTCTAGAGCTGCAATATTTTAGTCCGAGCGTTCCAGCGCTGGGACCAGGGCTGGTCACTGCAGTGACCGCATTGGTGACTGGCCGGGTCAGCAGCTGTGGTCAAAAACTGATTGAAAAACTTGCTAGGGTGTCTGAACAATTTCACAAACTTGAATGCGAACGCCTAACGAATATGCAACTGCGTTTTATTTTTGTGGCTCAAGAGCAAACAAATGTGACGCGTGCATTTTGATTGCTGACGCCAGTCGCGTTGAACCCCAGTGGCCGAATTTTAGTTCGACTGGAGGGGCTGGAGCTGTGACTGGGGGGGGGGGGCGGTCAACAATATGTTAAACGAGTCCCTGGTACCAGCATAAGTGCCAGTATCTGGGGCGTCGCCACCGTGGGAAGAGGTAGGATCACCCCGCCGGAATTCGGCTTCCAGATTTACAGGACCTTTACATCACCTACCTATGAAGCTGCCACCTTACCCCCCCCCCCTCCCCCCGCAGGACTAACAATCATAAATGTGTTGCGTCACCACTGTCTGTACCACTACCTACCAGTACCGGTACCGTCACCAGAATTATCACCACAACAATTCCAGTACCAGTACTACTCACCTTATCGCTCAGATCGATAATATATGACTGCGATGGTTCCGGGAAGGGTCGATGCTACACTGATAAGACACACGCACCAAGCGACGGACCTTACAGCCAGCGGGGAACCTTGAAGCAAGTCACGTCACGAAATTAGGACATTTGTACAAACACCGTTGTTGAAGCGCTACTTTTTTTAGAAAATGGCCTCCCTCGAGTGTTCAGTGTCTGGACCTGAGGTGTTCACATTTTCCAGCGCCGTGTACCTTGCGGACCGCTGGGCACGGCGGAACCCATGTGGTCATTTGCGGCGATCTCCTGACGAGTGGTAATCCGGTACTGAGCATCTTTGCAAGACCGGATTTCCACCGACCGGTATAGCTGATCCAGCCCGGCTTGGCAGTCGGGGCAGCGTCCGCTCGGAACAGCAGAGACCGCGGCTTTGCGAGGTCAGCGTGCAACAAGGGACTATGACGGAGCAGACGTGACGGGCCCACGGCACATAGCAGACGACAGCGCGATCCCACGGCATACCACCACTAACGGATCCACGAAGACCAAAAACATGCTGGTTGTGAGCCAAAAACTGGTTAGATTTAACAATGTTCGATCTTCTACCACTTGCTGATATTTTAAAATCTGATGAAATATAATTTCGTGGAATGTAAGTTTAATATGTTTTAATACGGTTACTACATGTTAAATTTACGACAAATGTCCTAGTATTTTTTAGAGCCCCATGACCCCATGACCTCCCTGTATCCGCCCCTGCTTATTCCACTGGGTGGGCTCTGTGCGACTAACACGCAACGCGACCCGACATGCTGCACGCTGAAACGTCTACTTTGATTCCATGACACGTTCGCTGGCACGGTGCTGAGTTTCCATTCGGTCTGAGCTGACGTGTCCCATTCCTGTGGTGGTGACTACTGACTACAGCCGGGTGCCTGTAGTGTAGTCCACCGTTCACTCACCCCGCCTGTAATGTCGGACAGGGCTGCGGAAGGACCAGACACTCAGACCTGCCTGGGGTTTGCCTCGAACCGTGATCCCTGATCAGGACTGCCTGGAGTTGAGGTCATGTTAATCGGGTGTGTTGCCTCGCCCTCTCGGTGCCGTATTCCCCACCATAGCCCGCTCTGACCCCACTTCACCTCCGTTCGTGCTCCGCCCCCGGCGCCGGTAATGCTCGGAGTGCCGCCGGTGACAGTCATTATTTGTCGGCACGTTTTGTCGTGTGGTGGCGCATGAATGAGACTCACTGGCGTGTGGCGTGAGGCGGTACAGCCCACGGGCCCACCCTCCGCTTCCCCGGCACCTGCCATTCCTGGGCCATCTACCCAGGCTCTACCGGACTCTGCCTAGGATCTACTGGTGAGCAGTGAGATCTACCCGGACTCTACCGGGTTCTATCGCGCTTTGTCTAGAATCTACCAGACTGTCTCGGATACACGGGGTTCTGCCTAGGATCTATCAGCGAGCATTGAGATTTACTTAGGCTTTAACAGGACTCAAACTGAGCTTCACTCGGGCTCTACCTGGGCGCTACCACCCGGGCTCTGCGTGGGCTGCTGGCAGACTCTACCTGGGCCCGGTAACACACTCTGCCGGGCTCTGTCCGCACTCCCCCAGCGCACTCGCCGGCCTCTAAGTGGGCTCTACTTCTGACTCTACTCAGGCTCTACTGGAGCTCTCCCCGAGCGGGCACTGTTTAAACGGGCAGCTTTTCGCCTCAGCGGGCGCACTGATTGGATTAGAGGAGGATGACGGAAATGTTCGATGGTCGTTGTTTCTGAAGGTGTCGCTAAGCGAAACATTCAGCCGCAAAGCTTTATGTCTGAGCTGATTGAGGCCGCCCATGCTACACGTCTTGTGTACCTATATAAATAACGATGAAACATCATAGTTCATAGTTCATAGTAGAGCCCTTCATGGAATGGAAATTCCATATGGAAATGGAAATGGAATGGAAATGGAATGGAAATGGGAGAAACT
>JARBER010147692.1:0-17443 GCA_030265075.1 Balanus glandula
CGTGTCCCGTGTCCCGTGTCCCGTGTCCCGTGTCCCGTGTCCCGTGTCCCGTGTCCCGTGTCCCGTGTCCCGTGTCCAGTGTCCGGTGTCCAGTGTCCAGTGTCCAGTGTCCGCCGTCGCTGGTGTCTCTGCGCCGGCGGGTGCGCGTCGCTGCCGACGCTGGCCGTCGGTGGCGGCGCGCAGACTCCGCCTCAGTGGCGGCGGCGGCGGCGGTCAGTTGGTGGGCGCGGGGCGGCCAGTGCGGAGGTCACACGCCGCTCTGACCCCCGCGGCGAGGTCAGACGGCGCCCCGGCCACGTGCGCTCGGAGGTCAGACAGAGGACCTGCCCGCGGCGACGGAGGCGTCTCAAGGTCAGTGGCGGGCACAACAGCGGGTCATCCCGCGAGTGACTCGCTGTCAGCGATCTTCCTGGGTTTCGTTTGTTACTGTGTTTCCGAGAATGACATGGTGCTTGCGCTCAATGAGTAGCTGGTAGCTCTGGAACCGATCATGTTAAAGGACAGTTAAATAATTGTGTTCAAATATAGGTTAAACGGCATATGATTTTCATCATACATTGATCCTTATTGCGGTTGATCCTAATTGATCCTTATCCCCAAATTCTTGAAATAATATTTTAACATGTTTTGGCAAACAAGCTTAAGGAAGAGTTATTACATGCGATTAGCTTATATGATGAACATTTCTAGCAATCAACCGCACGTAAAGTTCATCCTGGACCTTGGTAGCCAAAATATGCTAAAATGCTACTATTTAAAATTTCTCAGCGCAAAAAAATTAATCGTGAAAACAGCTTTTACCTACCTTCTTAATCTTACCATTACAAAATTGGAAACATATCAGCATTTTTAATCTGACAGTAGGTAGGTATGTTTCATGCTGACCAACACGATTATTGAATAAATCAAAACTGATCATGGTCTACGAAAGCATCCAAGCAATCCAATGCAAAACTTCAAGAAACATGATACAAAGTTTTCCATAACATCTGGTAACTGTAAATCGTCATAAATATAATTTAGCATATTATTCGGAACATTTTTGTTAGGTTACCAAGCATAACAAAACACAACAAAGTTCGTTCAGGGTAGTCACCAGTGACTGCGCTCACGGGCATCCTTCCCATAGCGTCTCCAATTCTTGAGACGCAATGAACGGCTCTCTGATGGAGGTAGTGCACTGCACGGCGAACTTTCCTTGGCTCAAGGAGTCGCGAGAACTTCTCTACCCCATCCTAGGGATGTGCCTCGACGAAACTCCACCAACGCCACTGCCACTAACGCCTACTAACAGTCTATTGACGAGAAGTTGGGGCTACGAGAGGTCAGTTCCGGTCACTTAGGCAGCTGATGACACGCTCACTAAAGGTTGTCGTCATCCTCGCCCCTGTTGCTGTCGTCGGGTGCACCCAGCACCACGACACCGTTCTGCTGAAACCATAAGTACTTTTCACTTTTCCTCGGATTTGCTGGCAGTCACCTCTCCAGGATACCTCCCCTTTTCAGTGACTTACCATTCACTGGTGAGCCAGGGGTCAGAATGTGTCAAAGAATGAAAACCCAGCCATCCACGACGGCGGACACAACTTCCCTCCTTTCACTTCTCCGGCACTGCACCTGTTCTTTGCACTTCACCGGAACTATTGGTTCTGGGTAACCCAGTGACGCTGGTGCAGCTCCTTTGAAGCCGGACTCCAAGTTCGACAGGACTTGGTGATAGAGGAGTTCTCGTGACTCTTGGAGCCATAGGAGTTCCGGCGTACAGTGCGCTACCTTCGTTAGAAAACCGTCATGCAGTGCGTCTCGAGAAACAGAGACACATGGGAAGACCGTGAAACATGGCACTGTTGAGTGCTCTGAACGAAATTCGTCGTGTTTCGTATGCTGGATGGTTTGAAGTAATATTCTGAATAATAAATGTTATGTTATTTAAAAAAAAATTATATAATAAGCAGTTATGTAAAAAACGGTTGGTACATGATTATCATCTAGGTTTTGTCAAATTGAACAATATTATTATGTGTACAACAGTAATTCGGGTATATCAGAATTAAGAATATTGCCTATGGGAGTTAGGAGCATGAAGTGGATTGTCACGTCTAATAAATTCAGCGTATCTTTGAAAAACGTCTTACACACATCTTACCTTCGGTCGGTTTCATCTTACCTCTACACACATCTTACACATCTTACCTTCGGGTATAAAACTTAGCAGCGTTAATGTATTTGCATGACACGAAAACAGTTCGGAAACGAATTGATGTCGATCCCCGAAAGGAGCGCCCTTTAAATGTCAATGTGCCGCGTTATTGCTCTATTATCTGCATAATGGATTTAACCACAGCTCTATAGATACGTTTGAGCATCGAACCACGTGACCACAATGAACACTTAAAGAAGGGATATAAACTTATGGAGAAGATATCAAGACAGCCAGCACGCCTATGAACGCTTTAGTTGTCCAGCTAGAGTTGGGTCTCCCAGCTTCCCATACTGAAAGCCGCGAAAATAATAAAATGAGCATACTTTGTATATTTTTGGGACTCAGCAATCAACATGCTTTGTTCCACGATCATACAATTTGTCACAGCCGTTGCGTGTTGAATCAAAACGAAAACATTGTAAGCATTTCGGTCAAAAATTCCGTCGTGTGCTGTCGCCTACCTAGACGAAACAAAGTACCATAAGTTACGATTAAATTTTATGACGAAATGTGCTCTACAATGTGTAAAAACATATTTACAAAAGCGAAAAAAAACGTTATGGAAAACTATGGTTGGACCACTAATACTCACATTTTTCCCATGTACCACGGAGTGACGAGCGAGCGCGAAGCGCTCTCTCATAACTAGTGTGTGTCAGCCAGTGCCGTCATGGACTGTGTATCGGTATTGTCATTTAGTTGTCTATGCAATAGGTAAACCCTTATTTCTTACCTGATGGAAAAAATACAGAATCAATTAGCAAAACCTTCGGTGACCTCATTTCTGGCCCACCCTGTATTGCACCGTTAAAATTGTAAAGTGTTGAATGTGTTGCGTTGTGTACATACGTGTTTTTTGTTATAAGGCCTCATGCAAGAATATTTGCGTACTTTGACCTTAAGCCCTATAAGCAAACAATTATCTGCTTATATGGCCTAAGGTTGAAATACGCAGGTGTTCAAGAATAAAGTTGTCAAGCATGCCCTACATCTTTCCGACAACTAAACATAATTTATTCTAAGTCGCTAAATCATCCTTCGTGTTTCGCCCAAGCCTTCATGATTCATTCCATTTCTTCACACATGAATTTGTGCTTATATTGTAAATCTTGCTTGATAAATGCTGCTAGGATATTCTAGGCAGGCGCCGGAACCTGTAGTTCAAATAGCTCTTTCCTCTACAGTGTTCAATATTGCAAACTTACATCAGTGTAATACCGTCTGAGCGGAAATTGGCAACGCTTAGTTATGAGCTGGTTAGACACATAATTCAGCGATGATCCTCTTTACGGCTCGACCATCCCGTGTAAGTAATATTTGACAGGACAGATGAACCAGTGCAGTGGCGTGCTCGGGGCCCAGATCGGTGCTACTCCACTGGTTCGGCAGGCGGCGAGCTGTGCTTCAGCCAACACCCCGACCTGTGCTTCAGCCCTCACCCCGGCCTGTGCTTCAGCCCTCACCCCGACCTGTGCTTCAGCCCAAACCTTCAGCCCACACCCCAGCTTACACGCCAGCCTACACTGCGACTCAGCCTACATCCCAGCCTACACCACGCTTACACAGCAGCCTACACCCCAGCCTACCCTGCAGTTCAGCCCACACCCCGGCCTGTGCTTCAGTCCACACCTTCAGCCTACACCCCAGCCTTCACGCCAGCCTACACTGCGGTTCAGCCTACACCCCGCTTACACAGCAGCCTACACCCCAGCCTACTCGGCGGTTCAGCCTACACTGCGGCCTGCACTGCGCGTCAGTCTCCCGCCCACAGGCCGCGGGCAGCGGGCAGGGCGGACCGCTGTCCATCCACGCCGCAGCCAGACCTCACTCATCACTTTCCAATAACGCCACGATCTGACCCGAAATCAAACACGGGCTATGATATATGCTATTAACTTGAGAACAATAGCATGGATCGACACAGAACGAGAGACTGTAAGCAATATATCATTGGAAGCAATATTTGGCAGCAATATTGGACAGAACAACCTTTGTCTATATGGCTATGTCTATATGGCTTTGTCTATATGGCTATAATGATTCTTTTTATGCACCACGCTTCATTTATGATCGTACGACGATATGAAATTCAATACGTGGACACCAGACAAAATGTGTTTTAAAAGAAGTGATGACACAATTGCATTTGCTTTGAACATAACTTGCTTTTTCTAAGAAATAAACTTAACACTTTTTCTAAAAGTACGGTTACACACAGAAAACATATGTGGAAACACATCTCTTTTAAAACATTTCGAAACTAGATTATCTTCAGTATGTATAGATCAACAAGATTCACTACTGTCTTTTAGAAGTTGAAAGTTTGATGCCACTTTATCATGCAAAGTGCCTGCTTTTTACTTAATATCTCTAAGTTATAGGGATTTTACCTTAATCCACTCACTTTGACCACATTAGCTTTCACCCAGATCACCTGTTTCCCAACATCTCTCCTAGATCAGACTTAACTAACATTCCATCCGGCTCATTTCGCGATTAGCCCAGCAGTCTCTCTGGGGCCCCTCTGCTCGGCCGAAATTCGCTTCCATTAATCTCGGGGCCGTCACGGCTGTCTCTCATTCCGATGTTATCTGGGTGCCACGTGCCAGGCCGAGGCCGCGTGCTCTTGGCCGTCGGTCACGGGGAGCAGCTGACGAATGGGGCGGCAGGGCGGTAGCGATGGCGGCGGCGGGTTATAATTTCTCGGAGTCGTGGAATATTTGTCATTCTCCCCTAACTTTATGAATTTCGACACTATGGCAGATGCTGCCAGTGAGACTTGAAAGCTCTGTGTGCGCCTTATGATCTGTTCGTGTAGCCGCGGCGTCTGGCTGGGTTTAATCTGGCAACATTACTTTCTTTCTAGTACCGTGCTACTTGAGTTATGAAACCTAATTAAATACAGCAGGCACCAAGGGCTAAATTAATTACATAGCTGAGATACCTTGTGTCATGCAACAGCATTGCTGGTACTTTTGGAATGCACTTTCAAATGTTTGTGCAAGATAATGAGAGTCCAAAAGAAGGCAAACATCGTGACATTGACTATGAGAACTAGGCGCAGTAACCGCTGACGCAGTGCAGGAATCTGGATAGGAAAACAGGAGTCTGGATGGGATGTCGCCGACTGTGCAATGTTAATTCGACAGAGCTGGCTCCGTCTGTGAGGGAGTCCGTGGACTTTACCGAGTTATATTGGTCGGTAACGGGATACACTTAAGTTCACAGCGCTGCTTAAACTTCGACGATGCTGGTTCCGCCGTTCTCCGAAACGACACTCCCATTTCTGTCAGGTCAACAGTCTCTCTGCAGCGAAATCGGTTAGGGCTTGGTGGGATTACCGAGAGGAATTTATACGATCATTCTCCTGCCGGAGTCAGTCGATACAAAATGCTTTGAACTGAAATAGGAATGTTAAGTTAACATTGCCTGAATAAATACGCATGACTTTAAAAGGACAGTTTTGTCATACTATGCCTTAATATTGTTAGATAAGTACGTTGCAAACAACAAACATGCATTGTATGCATGTTATTGGATGATGGTCTATTGTTCATATCAGTAATGGGACTGAGTACAATTTTGTAAGGTATCAACAATTTGGGTTCACAATAACAAGTAAATAATTTCATGACTTAAGTTCTAACACAAATTTATTCGAAATAAGCTGAGAATCTTATATCTTTGTAGTTGTAAGGCCAAGAAAATGCATACAAATTCTGACTGCAAATGACGGTGATGAGACATCTTTTGCGCGGCAACTAGTTCTACCTAATGGGGCTAAGGACAGGTAGTTAGTTTTCACGCATATTAACTTGACGGGTCTTGATAAACAAAATTATCGCAAACAAATCCACAACGGCTGGGTCGATTATGTTTAAATTCGGTGTGCGAGCGAGCGCTTGCTCGCTCGTTTTTCTGGCTCGACACTGGCTCGTTCTTCTGGCTCAATACTGACTCGTTCTTCTGTCTCGACACTGGCTCGTCCTTCTGGCTCCACACTGACTCGTTCTTCTGGCTCGACACTGGCTCGTCCTGGCTCGATACTGGCTCGTCCTTCTGGCTCGATACTGGCTCGTCCTTCTGGCTCGATACTGGCTCGTCCTTCTGGCTCGTCACTGGCTCGTCACTGGCTCGTCCTTCTGGCTCGACACTGGCTCGTCCTTCTGGCTCGACACTGGCTCGTCCTTTGGCTCGACACTGGCTCGTCCTTCTGGCTCGTCACTGGCTCGATACTGGCTCGTACTTCTGGATCGACACTGCTCGTCCTTCTGGCTCGTCACTGGCTCGACACTGGCTCGTCCTTCTGGCTATACACTGGCTCGTTCTTCTGGCTCGACTCTGGCTGTATGTCATCCAGTGTCGTCATGGGCTGTTAATCTGTCTTTCCATATTATGTTCTATGCATTGACAAAGTATTTTTTACTTTATGACAATAAATACATATTTTATTAGCAAGCCTTCAGCAACCTTATTTCTGGCCCACCCGGTAATACCCGCTTCTGAGAATGAGCTCGATGGGCTATAGCTTCGAACCAGATGAAAGTGGCCTTCATTAAACGTCGCCGATCAGGGGATGCTCCGTCTCTGCGGGCCGTCAGCATGTATTGCGAACACGCGACAGGTGGAGTCAGGAGTAGAGAACACAATATGCCGCAGGGAATTTATACTCTGTATTCAATGCGACGTGCATGGGTTGACCCTACATATGTCATGTTGAGCTCCGGGTTTATTGTTCAATGCTGACTTTCTGTTTGCCGTGTGCGTGATTAAGTAACAAGGCGATGAGGGGCAGACAGGCTGTTTTGTGTGATTCACATAATTTGTCTTTTACCTTCTAGGTACTGGCTTGAACTGATCGCTTGCAGAATGCAGACCTGTGCCTGAGGTTATTGAGCTTACAGTGTTTTTGTAGGATTGGAGTGACATATTAATGACTTGGGCAAAGGCATCACCCTACATTAGGTGCTCGAAAGCTTGGGAGCCAGATCAATGTCAATGTTTGAGTACTTTCAAGAGTGAGGTTGGCATCGGATAAGGGCAAACTTCGGCTCTGCTTTACTGTGAACTTCGCAAAGCATACCAACTACTGTTCAACTGAGACGCTAAGTAGGGTGAATGTCTGCACATTTTCAATGTCATACATCCTACATGTACTTAGGTAGAAGGCGCGCGATGTCTGCAATTATAAGATTGTTCTACAGACCAGCATACATAATGGTTCAACACCTATATCTGCGTGTTGCGACTGATCATTATATGGCGTGTAATGGCATGACTTTTCGTTAGAATTTATACTTAATGCCGTTTAAAGGAATGATTAACCCAAGGCCGTATATATATATAGATTAACCTAAAAATTGAAAATCCCTGATACGATTCAGAAAGATATCGATTTAGAGATACTTGAAATAAGCAATATGTTATTATTTTTTGACTATTTTGTTACTATTTTATTTATGTATTTTCTATTTTTTTACAATTTTGTTGCTATTATCTTATTTTTTTTTATCCACAACTTATCTAAAGATAGGCTAAGTTATTCTATCGCGCTTTGATTGAAAAATAAGTATCAGGGCAATAAGTATTATTTGCACAAATGAAGTTTGGAACAACTTTTGAAAACAAAAAGCTGCTCTCTTTTCTTTTTCTTCTCTTCCTCCAACTCCTATCTTCATTCAATAAATTAATCGATTAGTTCATTCGGCGTCTCTTTGAAGACAAAACAACTGTTATAAACATCGTTCACAACACAGCACACCATCATCAAAATAGTCTTATCTCATACAACATACTTGTGCGTGCTAGCAAAATAGTTTGTTTGTATAATTTCAGCTATAATTTTGCTAGGAATGGCTTTTTTTAGACGGTTTTAGCATACAATCACAAGAAATATTCAACGCCATGCAATCAAGGTAATAAGTTACTTAAACGAAATGTTGTTTTTCATCATTATCTGTTCCACTGTTTATCGAATCTTCCCCAAGTCTTTCGCCATCTTTGTGTCATAATGATATTGGAGTGAATCCGACCAAATCTTCAAATCAGCGACGGGAGGCGATAAGAATTATCAATTTTATTTCTAGGACTCAATATTAATTAGTTAAAGAAAACCGACCAACTTCAACATGGCCTTTGAGCTGAACTAGCAGTTTTGTAGTTGATGTCGAGAAACCCGTATTAGTAAGTTTGTCTGCTGGAAGTACTCTCCTGCCTCTAAGAATGGCGTTTCAAATGCTGATGCCCAATACAAAGGCCTTCATAAAGCCTACTAAACTGAACCTTCAAAGCCTGCACCATCTTACTTAGCGGGGCATTAATGACGCATTACAGGCAAACCTAGAACTTGGGAGGCACGACAACTATGCAGAAAACTTTTAGGAGCCACCCGGCTACATAATACAAAGTACTGCGGAGTTCCAAAGAGACCCAAGACGTCGAGCTCCCCGCTGTCATTGTAAACTTTAAGCCTATTTGCGCTCGTGTGTGACCAGATAAACTTAATGTTAAGCAACGTGTCACCGCAGTACGTACATGCCTAATAGGCATAGGCATAGGCATAGGCATAATAGGCATAGGCAATAGGCATTGCCTATGCATTAATAAATGTACCCGTGTACCACCAAGTGGCATTCCGGCGTTAGATTTCAAAGCCAATTTCGCTATTTTTTGGAATGGTGATAGCGATATACCTATATTAGCAACTTATATGCTAGTGCAGTGTAACGAAACGCATACGTTGCTTTTAAACGCACCCTTTACGGAACGCAAATCAATTATCAACTTTATGAACTGCGTGGAGAATGGGCTGCTTACTTGGCATATTGTCGCGTCATCCGACTGCCAAATTGCGGAAGTGCCAAAGGTCGTGCCAAAGTTTAATGACCGAGTGTTATAGCACTCATTAACGACGACCTGGAATGGTACTTAGTCTGCCGGCCGTGTCTGTCACCACGCTCCATCGGCATCTCCACTGCCCAGACAAAGGCGGCCTATCTGCCGGGTATCAGACATTACCTACCACGTGCACCTTATATCTACTAATATCCAGGAACCCTGCGCTGTTTTTCCGGCCGCTAATATGCCGTGATGTGGAGCCCTTTGTTGCGTGGTGCGGTATTGCATCGCGCTGGATTTGTCGAGCTCGACATGGATGCAAACTCGATTTCAAAGGGCCTTTCCACTAAGGCGCTGCAATGCTGCTATGTATGCAGTACGTGACTCTTATCACATATGGCTGGCGTAATAGTTTTTCAGGGTGACCGATAGCATTGTTATGATGAACCTATCAGTTTTCTGATATAGTGTTATCATCGGGAAATTAGGCACAAGGGAATACCTGCAGCTGTTGTATTATAAGCGGGTCCGACAGGGTCGCACAAGGAAGATAATGATCGAATATCGACATATTCCACCTTGCTATGCTGCATAGACATTGACAACGACAACACACAACTGCAATTTACGTCATTAACTAGGTGAAGTCAATGTCATCGTTATCTTAGATATTATACAATAATAACATTAAGTACTTGATCAAAGTGTCATTCCAAAATAGGGATTTGAAACCCAGATAACCCACTCAGAAGCATTTCTCTGGCATCATGCCAGCTTCAAAATAACGGACTTATTAGCAAAGAGCAGTTAGCGTAGAATATTTCTTAAGCTTTCTCAGCATCAGAAACAGTTCTGAAATGCCGACTGTCGCATTTCAGCCGGATGCCCCAGCTCTGGCAGCGTCTAGTCTGACATAAATGTGTAATGGTTCTTCTGAACAGGTCGGGTAGGAGACATATGCCGTATTGTACGAGCTGCAAACAGATTAAGCATTATGCTGCAACACGCCTATTGGCATTGATATACAGACAGCCTCCGCCGCTCTAACTATTTATGAATTTTGATGGTGAGCTGTACACTTTTTATATAAATTTAGTCCGAATGTTTTGATGAGATGGAGTTCCGAGATCAGGATCCACGCCAAGATAGTCTCGTTGCGCAGGTCCTGACCCCACCACCCAATCGCCCAATTCCAGTCATCGGCAGAATTTTAGTCGAAAGCTGAACGTCCCCTAACGACTGAGGACGGTCCACCCGGCTCGCTGGCTTCACCTGACCTTGAACGCAGCCGCTGCCACCCGCCGCAGGTCATACCCACCGCAGCAAATAGCGAGCGCCGCAGCAACTCGAACCCACTGCGCCAGAGTGGGTCAGATCTAGAGCCCAGCGCTCTCCCGATTGAGCTACCTTTATTTTTCCTTTAACACTAAAATTGTACTGCACTTACATACCTTTGAGCGGTTAAACCGCGGAGCGTGGTTGACCGCAGTTAAGCCGCGATTAAACTGCGGCTTCTGGTAGTTATAGTGCTGCTTTTTCCGCCCAAAGGTTACAGTTACGGGCGGTTATGGATTTGAGCCTTACGGTTACGGGCGGTTGTGTTTTTTTTAACCGTGTACCGCTTTTAACCGTGTCAGCCAACTCTGCAGTCAACAGAGACACCCCACAGCCGGCACACAGCCTGCAGTCGACATACAACCCCCAGTCGACACAGGCAACCCCGCATCCAACACAGACACCCTGCACAGCCGGCACACAGCCCCGCAGTCGACACAGACACAGAGACTCCGTCTCCCTGTTTACGTTGCGCGGGCGTCGTCTCATTTTATGGGCCGCGCCCCGCCACCATTTACGATTCAATCTTAGTAGATGGAGGGTGGTCTGGGGCGGCACGGAGGCGGTGGAGGCGACTCCTCCCAGGCGGAGGCTCCCAGACCACTCCTGGCGGGATGTCTCGAAGCTGCCAGGCCGACCAACGCCACTCCGGGGACGCTGGGAGATTCACCGTGAAGCCGGGAGTCGTGACACCGCGAAAATAGGGTTCAGCCGTGCTTTGGGGTTCGGTGTTAGAATGCATGGCTTTATGTTCGCTCAGGGTCACATTAGTTTGTCGTCTAGTTAGTTAGTTAGTCGAATAGTAGTTACAGTGTTCTCTGGTGGTAGTACCTTTTCCTTAGCATGCTGCTGTTGGGTGCGTTGACGCACCTCAACTCAACTCAACCACATAATATGCTGGCGGCCCCCCTAATCCGCCCACCGCTGGGGTTCCTGACTCTGCACCGTGGCGCCTTTCGCCCTGCAGCCTGTCCAATACAAAATTCAAGGTTCCTATTTCGTCTTTAAACATCACTGTCCGGAGCCTATTTTTTAAATGTGATATTAGTCTTCTCGTTTACCGTTGACTAAAACGAAAGCATCAGATCACCTGTTTTGGGCGAAATGCATGCACCACATTTGGCTGGTTGTGCTTGTTTTTTTGTTGCATAATTTAAACCAAACCATCTTACATTTTTGATTTAAATGTTTTTCGCATCTTATAAACAAATCAAAACATCCTGAGTTTTGTAATTATTAAGCTCGGCTTAAAACTGTAGATCGACCCTGACATGTAAATACGAAAATAAAGCATCAACATGTAAATGTAGGCTGATATAAAACTTAACGGGCGAATGGTGCTTTGAAATGCACACCAGCAAAGTCGCCAGAATGTTGTTATGTTGTCCCGACCCAGAAAATTCGCCCCTTCTCGCCCCTTTGATTACTGCAGCCAGTTTTTAGTCATATTCCGGTCCTATAGTGTCCCCCAAAATGACGTTTATGGCTCTTTAGACATACACCAATGAACCTAAAGTATTTCGATTGATGTATATGTATGATATTCTACTAGAGAGGAGATTTCAAATATGCACACGCGGAAGAGTGTTACACGACTTTAATTTTTAGGCTTATGGTTAGGGGTCAACTTTTGGAAGCCCGTGAGAGGGGTGAGCAGAACCGAATAAGAACTTAATGCGGCTTGGTATACTTTGTATTGCCCTGGAGAAGAGCTTCGTGTTAACTGGGAAATTTGCACAGACATAACAAAGTTTTGGCAACCCGAATATAGCGGTTGGCGGATTTAAGCACTACTTTTTAGGTGTGCTATGTGTATGCACCGGACTACTCCAGAGTTTGCACAATTTTGACACCATCTATTCTTAGGTGAGATGGGATTAGGCCCCATTCCATCTGAAATCCAGTGTTTCAGCTGAATCGATCAACAAGTTTTCAGTTACTCCTTACACCTGTGTGTTACGAGAGAGTTTTAACGCGGTGGGTCCACGTGCGGCGTGCGCCAGCAGGGTGGGATAATAAGGATATCTGAGGCGTCAAGATGGGAAAATCAATTAAGCTCTGAAAGTTTGAGAATGCTGTCTTTTGATGTCAGTTAAAACGTCTTCGGATGTTTTTTTTATGCATCATATGCTAGTTAGTAATAACGATATCAGGACCATACACAACGACGTACAAAACGGAACAATAGAAACGTAAAATGGCTTCTCAATGACCTGACATTACCTTCGCCGGTGACCTGGTGATTGTTATGTCTGACTATCAACAGCCGAATCTGACAACATGACCAATGACCATCTTGAGTCCAAATTGACGCAAATAAAACTGCTGCAGCACGAAAGTACATAACGGCGCTCAGAGCACTGTGCACAATTGATCTCTTTCGACATGCTGCAGCTAGTCCCACTGCGGTTGAAGGTACAGCCGTCATTAACGCATTATTTCATATGAATAATTGTGTTATCCTTGACCTTAAAACGGCCGCGAAGTTCGTTGAAAAGCCGATCCATCGTGAACGGCGGCCTGTTGCGACCCAGGGTTGAGGACAGCATTGCTGAACAGTCGACGGTATATTTATAGACACAAACCGTCAAACTGGTAGCCCGCAGCCTCGGGATTCTCTGATCAATGCGGGTAGCTTCCTGTGTACGGCTCGCTGAAATCTAACAGACATCCAACGCCTGTTATGAGACACGGGTGCCTGCAGCATCACAGACTCACCACGTGACCACGCAAACTCGCCGTCAGGCGGTCTCCGAGGCGACTGAAGGCGCCGCCTGTCCGTCTCCGAGGCGACTGAAGGCGCCGCCTGTCCGTCTCCGAGGCGACTGAAGGCGCCGCCTGTCCGTCTCCAAGGCGACTGAAGGCGCCGCCTGTCCGGCAGACCATGGGCCGACTGATGGCTGGAACCTCACTGCCGAACCCCGGATAGCAGTCAGTGCCGAGGAGCTCCCGCGGTTCCCTCTCACCCCTCGCCGAGCCATTCCTCCAGTGTGAACTGGCACGGATGCCGACTCGCCACACACGGGCCGCGATTTTTGTCACTTGGTCGGCGTGTGACATATTTTGCAGAGCCGATGGTGAGGGTCTCCTTCTCAGCCTCTGGCACCGGCAGCTGCTGCCCCATTGTGGTCCAGTTGGGTCATAAATGTAATCCAGATGGCAGCGGAGGGCCGTCGAAGCGGCCAGCGTCGCGGTGATGGCCGGATGGTGTTGGCACGGCCGGGAGAAGTCGGCCGCACACCAGGCGATTCGGCGCGTCGATTCCCGCGATAACGCCGCGACATTTCGCAAAAAAGCTGAGCCGGACCAGCTTTTTCGATTGCTGGCGGCGGAATGTCACGGCTGGTCGCGGCAATATCGCGGAAATCCGCGCGCCGAGTCCGCCTAGTGTGCGTCCGCCTTTAGCGTTGAACATCGTTGTGGCGAAAATAGCGAAAATTATGTTTTAAGCCTGCCAATATTTGAGCTTATGCTTTTAAGAACAAGATATGACATATTGTTCCTGGAAGGCTTCTGGGAGCTTGGGACCCAATGACTTCAACATATTTAATGGCTTTCTATCTTCCATCTCATGCAACTATGTACACCTCATCACCTCATTCGATTTCATGATCTGAAAACCTTCCCAAATTTATCCGTATTTTGTCGCTTTTTCGTCGCTCTCGTCGTGTCCGTTCCATTGTTGTGGCCGCTGCTGCCGCTTCGTCACCAACTCTCTTCTCCACGCTGCTGCCGCCGGGTCGTGTCTCTCTGGATGACCTAGTCTGGCCTGAGGCGCTCCCGCTTCTGCCGGATCGTGTGTCGCAGTTTACAATCTCGGGATGACCTCGCGGTGTAGCCTGAGACGCTCCCGCTTCTGCCGGCTCGTGTGTCGCAGTTTACAATCTCGGGATGACCTCGCGGTGTAGCCTGAGGCGCTCCCGCTTCTGCCGGGTCGTGTGTCGCAGTTTACAATCTCGGGATGACCTCCGGCCTGGCCTGAGGCGCTCCGCTGCGCGGCGACGGGTCGTTTGCCTCCGTCGTTAAGCGGCGCCGGCTGCCGCTAAAAATGCCAGCCAAGCACCCTGTGTCACCGTCGGGCCGGCACAGGCCGGCCGCTGCCAACGCAATCATCGACGGCGGTGAGTGGGAACGCAGGCGAGGGAGTTTGGTGGTATTTGGTGGCGACCGCTTGGTCATTGCTGACTGCTCAAGTGAGCAAGCAGTGAGAGAGTGGGAGTGAGTGAGAATTTCGCCATGCGGAACATGATGAATCAATTATGTTACTGATTAGAGGTCTGCACGGTGGTTGTTTGAAGGACGTTTCAGCAGAGGCATTTTCAGGCTCTGACGGATACTTAGGCCATACCACGCGCTTAACATTATCCAGCTTCATCGCTCCGGTAAAGTTCTCTTCGGTCAGTTGTAGATCACTGAGCTCTGTTTGAGGGCTGCACCGAAGTTCGACCATCGCCGCCGACCAAAACCAGTAGTTCAGGGCCGATCGGTCTGGACTGCGAGCGGGTCACGGCCAAAGACGTTTAAAGACGTTTTGTTGTAGCGTTTCTTGGGCTTTGACTTTTAAGGCTTGTAACATTCTGCTGACTAGTTGCTTAGGGACAATTTTTGCACACATACAAACCCTAATAATTTTACAACACTTGACCTAAAACATGGGCAAACTTTATAGTATTTTTTATCTTCCTACGGCTGATTTTAACAGCAATATTCATTGTGAAAAATCCGGTATGAGCTTTCAAAATGACCCTGCATTCCTCTTTTCGTGCAATACCTATATGTGCACTATGCAGGCAGTGTTGATCACCACGACGAGATGCTGCTACTGCTCTTGTTGATGCTGCTGTAGAAGAAGCAACATATCCGGGAAAACAGCCACTGATTGTTTACTGTCTCGAGTCGTCAGATGGTCAAGATGTGATGCGACGTCATGCTTCCCAGGTTTGAATCCCTCAAGACTTGAGAAATCACGTGATGTGTTAGTGGTTTGATGCTGAACCAGACGTGAGAGATCACGCGCTGTATCGGCGGTTTGACGCTGACCCATACGTGAGAGATCACGTGACGTGTCCTAGGTGTGATGCCGGCCCAGACGTAAGAAATCACGTGATGTGTCGGTGCTTTGATGAGCCACGGACGTGAGAGATGGCGTGATGTGTCCGGGGTGTGATGCCGAACCAGACGTGAGAGATCACGTGATGTGTCGGTGCTTTGATGAGCCGCTGACTCAGACGACTGAGAGGTCACGTGACGTCGGACAGCTGCCAAAGGTCACGAGGCCGCGTAATGAGCGCGCTTTAATGAATCACCGGAGCGTGGCTCACTGTAATGAGCCAACGGATGACGTGGGGAGGGGTCGCAGCCTTGGCGCAGAGTGCAGTGCGTAGTGGAGGTAGCGTGGGCTCAGTTACGAATAAGCACCGGAAGGCATTTAATCGGTGAGGTTATAATGCTTTTAGCAGCACATTGTCTCGATCATTATTATTCCTCGGAATTTTTTGTTTTAATTGGATTGGTAGAGTATTTATAGATTACAGATCAAGAGCGATGAGACTTATTCCGAGTTAATGTCTGTCACTAGTTGACATTATTAGTAATTGCCTTAAAGGGAGTGTGTCTTCTCACATTGGTCATGCGGCGTTATTGACACTTGCTTTTATAGCATACTTTTTTCTGAATTTAGGCAGCACTTCATTTCTCAGATTCGCTCTATTTGCTGAAAAATTTCAATGCTCCACACCCACAGGTCGAGCTGGGCCTTCACCGTTTTTTATTATAACCCAGAGAGCTTTCACTACTAGAAGGATTTGAACCCTTGCAATAAATCGTAAGCGCTGGCCAATAGTGATAGGGAGGGGGGGGGGGGTCGTCCGCCGGCGGGGAGGCGGCATCCGTCTATAGTTTTCTTACACTTAAACATCGGGCCGCCCCCAGCGGCTGCGTGTTGTTGCCGCCGGCGGTACGCTGCAGGGTGACGTGTCGACTGAGCTGGGGGTGGACGCAGGTGGACGCCGACAGGGCGCCGGCGTCCGCCTGCAGTCTCCTTACGTACTAATCCTAACTGATAGCTACCATAGGCATGGCATCAATTAGCACTGCTCCCATCCCCAGCAACACCCCAGCCCACCATAATACGTCAGCTCTGTGAGCACGGCGTCAGCCACCGCTGCTTCCTCCCCCCCCCCAATCTCCCCTAGTTTAATTTCCCCCCAGCGCTCTTGGAATGCATGGGCTGCTCTTCCTCCGACCGGTCTCTGACTGTGTTGGCGAACTGCCCAGGCACTGGGAAGCTTTGTAACAATTACAAATGATACGCATACTAACAGCCATTAACACACCACCTACCCACCGCATTAAGACTGATAGGCTTTCCGAAGCAGTGGCATATTTGCCACTGGAAGTCATATACAACCGGCCTACTAACACATACCCAAACACTCAAGGGAAACTATCTTTAATCTTGTAATAATTTATATTTGGTTATCCCTTCCTTGTGTGAGTGGCAGGCTTTATCTTATTTTGTTTATTATTGTTGACGTAAAGTGTAGTTGTCGCGCTGGCCGGGGCCGGAGGGGGGGGGGGGGTGCTCACTCACTCACTCTTGCTATGGAGTAGAGAAGGTATGTACGTAATAAGGGATAAGGTAAAAAGAGATACATTATTCGAAGATCTAAAAATATGAAAAAGAAAAGAAAAAAGTCCTGTATTAACTACACTGAGCGTCATTCTGACAATGGATGGAATCTTTGCAGAGCAAGACAACTTGTTCCATTAATATCACCGTTCACGCGGATCACCGAGCCCTCTCACATCGTAAACCTGTGTGACGGGGTGTGTTCACACCGTGAGTGGGGGATTAGCGGGGCTGGGGAACGCGCCGGGGACGTGCTACGGCCTCGGTCTCTGTTTCTGTCTCACTCAGGGGAGCCGCACCAGGCCGCAGTTACCCAGTTACTGCTGCGGGAATTGTGTGTGTGTGTGTGTGTGTGTGTGCGTGTGTGTGTGCGTGTGTGCGTGCGTGCGTGCGTGCGTGCGTGCGTGCGTGCGTGCGTGCGTGCGTGCGTGCGTGCG
>JARBER010147693.1:0-10833 GCA_030265075.1 Balanus glandula
CCTGCCTGCTGACCTGCCTGCCTGCCTGCCTGCCTGCCTGCCTGCCTGCCTGCCTGCCTGCCTGCCTGCCTGCCTGCCTGCCTGCTGACCTGCCTGCCTGCCTGCCTGCCTGCTGACCTGCCTGCCTGCCTGCCTGCCTGCCTGCCTGCCTGCCTGCCTGCCTGCCTGCCTGCCTGCCTGCTGACCTCCCTGCCGCCCCGGCTCAGCAGTCCGCACGTGTGCCGTCCGGTCATCCCGGACCGGGCCGGGCGAGTCGGCCGGGTCAGCGGCGCGTCTCCCCGCTGCCGACGGACCCCGCAGAACCGGAAACTCCGCCGCCGCGCCGCGAAAGCCGCCCGCCGCGTCCGCCGCCGCCGCGCCATATAAGACGGCCCGACCGTGGCAGAGGCAGTCATTGGATCCAGAGCGATCTTAGCAGCGGGGTCGCCACCATGAAGGTACGCAGTGCCGAGCTGGCTGCGAGAGACTGGCCTGCAGCGGGGACCGAGCGGTGCAGTGCTGTGGGTGCCGCCGGGGCGGCGCGGCTGCCGGCGGCGATAGAGTGAACTTCTCCGGCGGCCGCTGGTGGCGGAGCGGCGGTCGGATCCTGCCGAGGCCGGCCGACCGGTGCTCAGTGCTCGGTGTTCGGTGTTCGGTGTTCAGTGTTCAGTGCTGGGTGCTCTCTTCTCAGAGCGCCACGCTCAGCGGTGGCCGTGAAGGACCGAGGCTCCTCACTAGCGAATGACGTGACAAGGATGTGTCCTAAAGCAAATCGAAGCTCGTTGCTATTCAGTGAAGTCATTTTCTGCTGTTAGTTCACTGTTCTTATACGATTTTCATCAGCACCAGCCGCTGCAAAAAAGAGTGTTTAACGTTCGGTTAGGAATGTCTCCTGCCATGTAGACTAATGTGTGTCCGTTTCCACAGATCTTTGTGTTACTGGCGACTGTGGCCCTGGTCGGGGCGGACGGCGGCTCACACGGCGGCTCACACGGCGGCTCACACGGCGCCTCACACGGCGGCTCACACGGCGGCTCACACGGCCCGGTACACTCAGATGGTGGCGGCTTCGTGGACTCCTACTCCAGCTACGAGGGCCAGCAGGGCCACGTCGGTGGTGCCCCGCACGCCGAGGCCAGCTTCGGCGGCGGCGGCGGCGGCTTCGCTGGCGACTTCGCTGGCAGAGGTGCCGGCGGCGGCGGCGGCGGCTACGTCTCCGACCAGTACTCCACCGGCGGTGCTGGCTTCGCCTCAGACCAGTATTCCACCGGCGGTGGCGGCTACGCCTCCGACCAGTATTCCACCGGCGGTGGCGGCTACGCCTCCGACCAGTACTCCACCGGCGGCGGCGGCTACGCTGCCGACCCGTACCCGAGCGGTGGTGCCAGCTACGCCCCTGAGCCGTACCCGAGCGGCGGAGCCGGCTACGCCCCGCAGTCGTACCCGGCGCCTGCCTACGGCGGCGGCGGCCACGACTCGTCGTACCGTCACGGCGGCCACGTCCTGGAGTACGTCTCGGCTGTCGGCGGCGGCGGCGGCGGCAAAGGCAAGGGCAAGGGCAAGGGCAAGGGCGGCGGCGGCGGCTACGGTCTGGACTACCCCGTGGAGATTCCGCTGTACCGTAAGGTGAAGGGCAACAGCGGCAAGGGCAAGGGTAAGGGCAAGGGCAAGGGCCACGGACTGTCCAGCTACCTGCCCAAGTTCCCCGTGCTGAAGAGCGAGGTTCTCTACTATCCGATCAACATCCCCTGGTTCTCCTTCGGTAAGGGCAAGGGCAAGGGCGGCAAGGGCGGAAAGGGCAAGGGCGGCGGACAGTCTGGCAGTAAGATCGTCAAGTACACCGAATACTACGGCGGCGACAGCGGCTACGGCGGAGGCCACGCCAGCCAAGGCGGCTACGGCGGCGGCTACGCCAGCCAAGGCGGCTACGGCGGCGGCCAGGGCGGCTACGGCGGCGGCTACGCCAGCCAAGGTGGCTACGGCGGAGACTACGGCTACGCCCCGACCGGCGGCTACGCTTCTGGCGGCCATGGCGCAGGCTATGCTCAGGACGACTACTAGAGAACCGTGGCCATTCCTCACCAGTGCCGACTGCAGGAAGCCGCTACTGCCCAGCCTTCTTGGCGTCAATCAAAGCAGGCCCTCAAGCCGCCGTCCGAATCACAGTCGCTGACAGTCGGTTTTATCGTTGTTTTATTCGTAAGTACAATGTACTTCATGCAGAGACATTTGTTCTTTCGATGCTGATGTGATATTGGTATTTCTGTTATATTTTTCATATCTATCGGATGCTATTTCGAAGGCACCTATGCTAAATGTCGATTTTTTCCCTACTCCGTTGTATTATCCATGTAGTTTTTACTGGCTAAGCCGTTTTCCAGCCTATTCTTTCAAACATGTATATATCAAACGCAAACTTTTGATTTTGAGTTTTGGAATTAAATACTTTAAAGTCGCATCAGAATTTCAGCGGAAATACGCTCAAATATAGCTGTTTTACCAAATAACCATATTCGTATCTGATTTACTTTGTATTGTTATTCGAATGGTTTGGTGTTTCAGTAACCCTCACCATGGCAACTAATATATTTAGTTATAATTATTTAATATGCAGCAGCGCGCTAACTCATTTCAAGTGATTTAAAAGGAACAAAATTCACAAACGAAGCTGCATCCCTTATATTTCCGACACTAGTTGATGCTGCATCATAAATCGTTAAATTATCGGACATCAACAATGTTCAAAAATGATATTGATTCTCAACTCCAAACTACTATACACCTTAAACTTCATGATATACTGCATATCTTTCTCTCCCTCTCTTTTTCTCCCCCCCCCCCTCTCTCTCTCTCTCTCTCTCTCTCTCTATTTCTCTTTCTTTCTTTCTTTCTTTCTTTCTTTCTTTCTTTCTTTCTTTCTTTCTTTCTTTCGTTCTCTTTTCTCTCTCTCTCTCTCTCTCTCTCTCTCTCTCTCTCTCTCTCTCTCTCTCTCTCTTTCTTTCTTTCTTTTTGCCTCTCTGCCTCTCTACCTGTCTCTCTGTCTGTCTCTCTGTCTCTCTGTCAATCTCTTTTTCTGTCTCTCTGTCTCTCGGTCTCTCTGCCTCTCTGTTCCTCAGCCTCTCTGACTTTCTCTGTCTGTCTCTCTGTCTCTCTGTCAATCTCTTTTTCTGCCTCTCTGTCTCTCGGTCTCTCTGCCTCTCTGTTTCTCAGCCTCTCTGACTTTCTGCCTCTCTTCCTATCTGCCTTTCTCCCTAGCTCCCCCCTCTCTCTCTCTCTATTTCCCTCTCATTGCCCGCTCTCGCCCCTTTGACATACTCAGGCCTTTACTACATTATCATAGTGTTGTAGACGTTGAGGCCCACAATTATTTCCTTTCTGCATTTAACATCGACGTATGCGATTGTCATTACTGAAAATTAGTTGCAAGTGTCTATATTCGCCTGCTCTACGTCTGCGTTGCGTGAATATTTATTTTGCCTCAATATGAGTTGCTGCGCTAGAAGTATCGCTGTTCAGCCCAATTCTGTTATCAAATTAGGTATTTATTTGAATTGTTATCCGTTATGTGAAATATGGATGAGTGTGTACTAGTTGTGAGTGTGTGTGTGTGTCAATGCTGCTCAAATACACAGAAATGTATAAATAGCGTTTTTATATAGCTCCTGAAGATTACGCTACATACATTTGTCATTTACCTTGGAAAAGTGACCTTGGTATCAATAGAACTAGCACGACTTGCAATCAGCAAAGTAAACACCTGCATGCGACAAGACTCCGTCATAGCTACCAAAGTAACCTGTGATGCGTTTAAATGCGTTAAAAATGACGTTTCATCAACAAGCACACATTTTTGGCATGTCAATGTCAAATACGGTGTGAGAAGCAAGCTTCCAGCGCTTTTCATGCCAGCAACGTTTTTATTCTCGAAGAAAAAGGGGTGCCACACACCGTCATTGAAATAATCACCCGCACAATCAAAGATATGCGAATGCAGTCAACAACCTCATTTTCGGCTTTGCATTCCAGCTGGGGCCGGTTTCTAAAATGTCCGACTTTCAAACAAGTTAGACAGGTCGGAAAATAAGTCACGGGGTCACAGCGTCGTCATCATCTCACTAGGTTTCATCACTCGCACAACGGGTTCTCCAAAAACACGTCACGAAGATGTAATCTGCATAATCTGCGACCGGTTGGTGGAGAAATCTACGGAAGTTGGCTTACAACTGTATGCAGTGGTGAAGGCATATGCATTTCAGCACAATTGAGACGGCGACAGTGTCGTGTTTCTTGGTAAAACTGAAAAAGCTGCTAGAAGCCCAGACCCAGTGAATTGAATAAACAGAGGCAGTTATGCAGTTTTTACACGTGTCCGGACAAAATATTTAAATTGGCGAGCATTAAGATAGTTATGACATGCTTCATGCAACTCGTTACGATCAACTTTGCTATCATCCTTATTAAATGTGTAGATACAGTTACAACCTTCATATTCAATATTCATGTGTGATGCACCAAATTGGAACTAATATAACAATTAACAGTTATTACGAGTGAGCGCGAAGCGCTCACTCGTTCTTGCGTGGTAGGTATATGGTGCAAATATGAGTATGAACGGCTCAATCCAGCCCGGCCCGTGGCAACGGTTTTGAGACGCTAATATTTTTGCAGCCTTACTTCCGATTGACAAGCAATCTTCTTTTCTGAGCAGCCCCATCCAACCTACCCTGTTCGAATCCAGTGCCAACCCATGTGGGTGACTACCACTGCGCGTGGTGCGTACCGAGTGAGGGGTATTGAAAAGTAGTCTTTAGCAAGAACACAACGGCTGGGCCGATTGCGCTCAAATTTGGTGTGTGGAAGGGACACCATAGGTGCGACTTTTCCACAAGTCAGGAGTGGGTGACTCTGCATGTGCTCACGGGTACACCCCTACTCTATATCTTAGGAACGACTTAGCCGATTGTATTTTAGTTTGGTGTGTGAATAGAAACCTTTCAGCGGATGCGTTTCCAAACGTCAGGGATCTCAGGCCCATGCACACAGAGGTTCCTCTGTCCGTGCACAGTCACACATGCAAACCGCTTTTGTATATCTCGGGAACGGCTGAGCCGATTGTGTTCAAGTTGGTGTGTGGCTACTGGCTAGAATCCTGTCAGCCGATGGTTTCCCAAAAGTCAAGGGCGCGGTTACTCTGCTCGTGCTCACGTGCACACCCGTATTCTATGCCTCCTGAGCGGCTGAGCCGATTGTGTTCAAAGTTGGTGTGTAGCTAGGGACCTCTCAGCTGATGCTTTTCCGAAAGTCACAGCGCGGTGCCTCTGCACGAGCACGTGCACACCCCTATTCTATATCTCAGGAACAGCTGAGCCGATTGTGTTCAAAATTGGTGTTTGGTTAGAGACAAGTAAGCAAACACTTTTTGAATAGCCAGTGGTTGTGTGCCGCTTCACGTACGCACTCTTCTTATATCTCGAAAAATGTCTACCCCACTGTGATCAAATTCATCTTATATTAATATTTTGCACTCGCTCGATCATCGCCAACTCTGCAGCGTTTTGCTGGTTATAAACTAGCTGAGAACCCGAGGTTGTCCGGGAAATGTGATTTGGGGCTGTAAAAGATACATGTTAAGCGAAATTGAACCAAAGAGTGAAGACCACCAAAGAATCCAAGCCAAACCAAAGAAAATCTGAGCACGGGCAGAATACATTGCTCCGTGGAGTAATTCTTAGCCATCTCAGTACTGACGGCACCCTCACAAAATGACACCCAGCTATCATCTTATGATCATTGCTAGTGATGACATGCAAGTTGTAACATGCGTTGTTGTATGCCTTATATAAATTAAAGCTGGAGCTCTATGATATTTTTATATATACATTTAGTCCGAACGTTTTGAATGGATGGATTGACCAAGTCAGATCCCGCGCTAAGCAGAACTCGTTGCGCAGGCTCTGACCTCTACCGCCCGATTAGGAAATTCCGAGTAGTTGGCAGAGTTTAGAGGCGAAAGTTTAACGTGCACAAATGGCCAGACACGGTCCGCCCCGCTCACAGACGTCAACTGGCCTTCAGTGCGGCCGCCGCCACCAGCCGCAGGCTATCCCAGTCTGGAGCAAATAGTGAGCGCCGAAGCGATTCGAACGGGACTCTCACTACCGGCTGGGTCATAAGGCCCAGCGCTCTCCCATTTGAGCTATCGGTATATAGGAGTGTCAGGGAGTTTTAGGCACTCAGCTATTTAACCTAAAAAGGCGTTCTGTGATAGGACACGTCCATTGTTCAGAGGCTGGGAGTTTACCCTGTTGGACATCTTTTATTATTACTCATACAGCTGAAGCAAATAGAAGAAAATCTGAGGAAGGACACTCAACCTCACTACATCAAACAATTTGCTCATTGATTAAACCAGCCAGAAATCCACGCCAGTTTGATGACCGGGCGGCTCGAGGTGTGACGCGGCACAGCCTACCAGTACAGAAGACGTAGAGCGACATGGTCTAGTCGAGTAGCAGGGGCCAGCTTCAACACAAGTTTCAACACTCATAATTTGCTCCCACGATTCTTCACCTCAACTTCCGCCACAGTACTCAGTGCAGATTATATACTCTTAGGTATACTCTGTAACACGCAAAGTAAGACAAATAATCTCGGTCCAGTAATTAAGCACCCATGCATCACGATAACACGCAAGTTCACGCAAACAAGCTCAGAATTCTGAACTTTCTATCATTCTGTGTATGCTGCGTGTCTGCGGTTTTTCTTTGCATTCCAGTTAGGACTGTGTGATGTCCGTGAAGCTCATTAACTATCAGCTGAACCTGTTCTGTTCTCCTATGTCACGCAAATCCTGCAAACACGCAGAACACGCGTGTAGTTTGCGGAACATCATGCATATTGCAATAGTGCAGCCTGAACTTCAGCTGTCATGGCCAGGATACCTAAGCAGCGCGTCGCCACTTGTCAGCACCCATAATGATTTTCCGCATGATAAACGGTGTCACGAAAAGTTTCTCGACATATTGGGGTTGTTATAAGTTACAAGCGGCTTGATGTACCTCTTAGTGATTACCACTTTAATAATCGGCGCGTCGAGATTTATCTGTATGATGATTTTCAGCGTGATCTATGGTGTCCTACGCAAACTTTCTAGAAAATTGAAAACTAGTAAAGCAAAAAAAAACGGTTTTATCATCCATGTATCTCCTAGCGATTATGATTTTTACAATAATTTTGCTGTGATGAAAAGAACGAACTGCAGTTTTATGTTAATATGAAACTAGTTTGACGGCGGTGAACACAAATCTGCCCGGTTCCTCAGTGGGAGAGCGCTTAACTTCAGACCTGTTCCGGTTGTGGCAGCCCAGGTTCGAGTCGCTTCGACACTTGCTATTTCCTCCTGACTGAGGTGGCCTGCAGTCGATGGCAGCCGTCTCACTCAAGGTCAGGTGACGTCAGTGAGTGGGGCGGACAGTGTTCATGTTAGTCGCGCATGTAACAATTTATTCTTTATGCAGGGTCTTTCAATATAAGTATACTTTCTCCCCATTTGAGGCATTTAAAATAGATCAAAATATATGAAATTGGTATCATCTGGTCAAGTGCTCCTGGATATTTTGGTTTTTAGCCATTTTAAGGTATTTATCGCATGCGAGCAAGATTGGGAGGATTTTCCCAAAGGACGTCAAATTCGGTTTGCTTGATTATACAGAAACAATCGACAGGAAGGATAAACCGAAGTTGAATATATTTGCACGTGAACTTTGAGGTAGTGGAACATGCATATTGTTTTTTTCGTTCTTGTGCAGGATGTTTGCAACATAATCAGCGGTTGCAAAGTAACATTTAGTTGTTGCTCCTGGGATGCCACCGTTCTCTCCTCGCCGAGCTCAGCAACAAAACGAAACTTTCACTAAGGAGCAGGAAGCGTGAGTAATCCTCGAATATGGTGCATTGAAGAACTGTTTGGCGGTACGGATAATGTTCCACCATCAATTTAAGGTAAATCAAAAAGTTATCCCTCCACCCGCCAGTCGGTTTCTCAATGCACCATTTCTGAGGATTACTCACGTGTCCTGCTCCGTTAGGGAAGATGCATCTTTTTTCGCTGAGCTTAGATTGGAGAGGAAGCATTTCAAGTGCACCGGCTAAATTCCGGCATACCGTGCAAGGATGTTGAAATAAATAGTATGCTAAGTAGAAATACTATATTTTCCAAAAACACCTTTTTTACTCTTTTATTATCTCACGAGACATTTCAGAAGAAAATCCTGAAACAAGTTTTTTGGTGCAACAAATCTCTAAATGTTAGCGGGAGATGCATTCTTAAGGAATGGCAATAAAAAAACGGTGGTATTGTACGCTGGCGGTGCAGACTGGCGACCTTTGCTACAGTACAGCATAGGTATTAGGTACCGCACCATTACAAGTCCGCCATGACCATACCATCAAATCCGAACCGCGCTGCAGAAATTCGCGATGCGCGGAGCCGAATCCACTCACAGAGCACTATAATACTGGGTACGCCAAAATTTTGCCAAATGTCACTAGATCTAGAGAATATGGCAGCATCGTGTGAGTATTTATTTTTACCAGCCAGGTTGAGGCAGCCTCAACTTGGCTGACACGCAAAAATACGGATACATGCTACGATACATGGGTTAATAACTCGAAACATCACGGCGTGCACTTTTAAACGCGGAAATCGAAAGAAAAAATGTTCAGGCTTCATTTCTAGCTATATTTTAGTGTTTTCTCGTTTGTAGGTAAAGAAGACAGTGAGCTCGAAAAAACGGGTTTTAATGTAACCCTCTGGGCTAGTAAGGAAATGTACGCCGTGGTACCATATCAACTTTGGACCCACGGTCCGCTCCAGTTTCTTCAGTTCCAGCCAGGACGAGCAAGCGCCGACGATATTTCGTCGAAAATATCATACTTTTGAGTCTGCATTGAAGCTACTATAGAACTGACAAAAATAGTGAATGAGAGTCTTTCTATGAGGATATTGACGTTTGCAAGCAACACACTCAAGACTGATCCGTATACAAATAGCGTTAATTCTTAATCTGAGCATCACTTTTGCGTAAGACTGAGCATGCCAGGCACATACTTTGCTGCTAATGTGAGGCACTCAAACACTGCAAAAATTATCGGATTTGTCTTTTTTTAACGATCTTGACGTTTGCAGGCCACAAATGTGAGACAGACACCCCACAAATAGCGACAATGCTGAATATTCTGCACACGCACACGCACACGCACACTCACACGCACACGCACACGCATGTATGCCTACACCCATCCGGGCTTCATGAATCATGCACACTGCTCAATGCAGCGGTCAGCGGCATGACGCTGTCTGCAGTGACGCGGCAGAGGCGGTGGCGGCCGGGTCACGCCGGGTCACGCCGGGTCACGCCAGGTCACGTGACCCAGTGGACGGTACAGGCCGGCCTGTCATGTGACTGGCAGCCGGCGCCGGATATAGGCCGGATGTCAGGCTGTCATCCGACACTGGCGGCTGGTGATGCAATGCTGCCGTGGGAAACACTCCCGGACACGGGCAGCTAGCAGGCCACCTCTGAGATTCTCAGAGGTGACCTACTAGTTCACATTCCATAACTCATGGCTATGGAATGTGTTCTTATATTGTGTGGTGCTGCCTGTTTCCGGAAGGCAAAATTCCAGGGAAGTAAGTTACGGTATTCTCTGTCTCTACATGTATCTAGCCGTAATGAGTAATGGGGTCAGTCTTGCCACTTTCCAGTCACTTTTGTCTCTGCAAACGGACGTAAGCATTCTTCCGATAATCCTTCTCAGGGGTGACGCCACATATTTTCTACTGTCCAAGGGACGCAGTTACAGTCGCAGTCAAGGCAAAAGTTGTTGTCGGGGAAGGGTACAGCAGGCTGTTAGCGGACAGTTGTTGATAAAGGGTAGAGTGGACTTTGCCAGCCATCCACACATCCGGACGTTTTTAAGATGACAAAAAAAAACGGCTTTAGCACCTAAGGAAAGGAGCATGTCCTCATAGCTGATTCATATTCATTCACCCCTCCCACCTGGATCCAGCTCCGAAGGGTGACCTTATTTTCCCATTTCTATAAACCTTTTTTGAAAGTTTTATTCACTAATACTCAGCAAGCTAATAAGTAGGAACCCCTTTTATGATACGGGGTGTCAGAAAGTAACGATACTCGTTTTACCACAGGCGCTAGATAATTTGTTTTCGAATATTGATTTGTTTAAAGTTAGATTGAGGCAAAACCGACTAACGTAAACCAGTCTTTTCAGTTGTTTTCTGGTATTGAAAAAGTGTTGTTTGTTGTTGACGTCGACATTTCAGAACTGTAACAAATCGTCAAAAGTATTGAATTTTAATTTGAGCGCCTAACAACATAAGTAACTGAATACTTGAACATCTGTTTATGCTCACAAATAATTCGGAGATGGTACACCGTACATTTCCCAGTAGAATGGTGCTCCAGTTTCAGCGTTCTATCTCCAAAAGTTTCTGAGCACTGATGTCCATACTGAAAAATGTTTAAAATTGTCCAGTTTAAGTGATTTCTAAATTTCCGTTTCCTATGTTAAACAAATGGCGCATGCGCGTACGCTCCCTGACGGCACCCCTTTGGTCGCATTTGAACAACACTTTGATAACCCCTTTTGAATCACGAGCCCGCGAGCATTGAAAAATAACGTTTTCACTTCCAATAGTTGCATAACAGGAAACGATTTAGACTGCTCTGACCATATATATATCATAGATAACAGAAGACCTGGATTTGACACAAAAATCAGGCCGCTGCAGTAAGGGGCCGAATTTGTATTGCTGTAATGGTATTGAGAGTT
>JARBER010147804.1:0-10830 GCA_030265075.1 Balanus glandula
TAAAATCTGTCTTTTCATGAAATCGAGGGCTGTTAGTGAAAAACAAATGTCATATTCGTGTTCAGTATCATTTACTCTATATTTTTGCAACATTTCAGATACATTGGACAACTTTCATAAAGGTGGCAATGTCCCTTTAAACCTGAAACCGCCTGTGATTTTGGAATTTTCAAAAATTGCCATGATACCTATAACAGTTTCAAATTAAATAGTTGTCGATCTATATCAGTTACATTGCATTTATTAATAAGCCTGAGGGCTATAATCGATCAAAAATGTACCTCCAAATAAGTTCCCCCCCTCCCTGCTACTGCTACTATCCAAGATTTGGAAGATTTTTTTTTCTGAAATGTTGATCATGTTAAGAGGAATCAAGTGACGTTTTATTTTCTAAATCAGACAAGTAGATCGCGAGATCTCAAGGGGCAGTTTTCGACCCCCCCCCCCCAATTGCTGCTAATACGGGTAGTCGGAAGCCTGCCACAAATAGAGTTAAGGCAGACCTACACTGAGCCCTGCAAGCGGGTGCGGGCGTGCGGAGTGGCACATATTTGTCTCACTTGGAGGTAGTTAGGTCGGGGCGGCGGGTGGCTTGCACTTAAAAAAGATCGCAGACTGGCACAACAGGTGGTAATGTATGTTAATTTGGTCATTTTTACCACTTAATTTTCTGTAAATGCACGCGGAATGAAAATCTTAGAACTTAACTCTGCCGGTTGAGGGGATTTCACCCCGTATGGGTTTCTCCAAAAATAAATAGTATAATGGCCAGTATTGACACAGAATACCAACTGGCATGCAAGTCTGCAACTTTTCCGACACAGGAGCCACCAGCCATCCGACCCAACAACCTCAAAGTGAGTGAAATAGCTGCCACCCCGCAAACCTGCACTCGCATGCGAGGCTCAGTGTGAGGCAGCCTTTAGGTACGTCGTCCGCAACATACTACCTTCTGTTTAAATACTCAAGATATTATCGTATGTATACTAAGATAACATCTTCTTCCCTGGTTATTTTTCACTATTGGCGATTGTTTGATCGAAATCAAAACAAAAATAACCAAAAACAATAGAAGTGAAAGTTTAAACAATGTGAATGTCATCGTATCAACAAACGATCACACGAATTGATCTTGAAGCCTACTCGCCTACTTGCATAGCTCATGTGGAGTTGTTGACACTAATCTATACATTATTTTCTGAATTTAGCCATTAGTTACTTACTTTCTCCAGATTCGCTCTGATCAAGTAGCTGAGATATTCCAAGCTCACCAAAATCACTATGGATTAGCACAATTATCGCCAGAGGGCTTTCGTGACTGGAAGCACTACCATATCGTTGAGCCGCTAGCATATATCGTTAGCGTCATTCAATATAGCACAGCTTGTGCGCGCTGATAGCAGCTGTCGAACGACGGACAGAGCCTCGGTGGCCATTTTGCTTTACGAGGGTTTGGCAACATTGTTTGCAGGGGCAGCTCCATGACTTAGGTGCGCCATTCCAGAAACATCTTTAGTGTGATCATCAGAGTGGCAATCGTTTTTAGAAATCGAGACAAAACAAAATGCACCACAGAATATAGTGAAGCTTAAACTTAAGTGAACTTTATCGCATTCATTTATCAAACCAGTCTTATTACCCTAATACAAATATATTTGACATTCCAAAAGAGAAGGCAGAGTCTCTTTAACGTAAGAAAGGCATGTTTTGACACAGACTTGTAAATTATTCCCGGCGAATCAACGAATGATTCCAGAATCATATCGACTGACAAAGAATCACTGGCAAATCAATCTTTTTTACGCAAAATCAATTTGAATCAATAATCGAATCATTGCGCTTTAAGGAATAACCAAAGCAAATAAAAGAAAGCCGTCATTCATTTGGTAAACTATTAGTACCATAATCTGCATCATTCATAGGTACCTACTTAGTACCTACCTACTGTGGACTAATAAAAAGGTGAATAATTTTTTTTTATTTAATAAATTTTAATTGGCGGTTCCACTATCGACCTAATCGGAGTCAAATTAATAGCCTGTCTGCGTAGGATAAGATGGCGAAGACTACTCTGGAATCTTTAATCAGCGCAGGATGTGGTGGGGCAGAGGATGTAGGATGTTATCGTTGAGCGAACCACGATCTGAAGGCAAGTAACCTAGTGGGTATATAATGGCTTAATCCTCAGCTATGCATGTCGTGTTGCAGCTTAACGGCTAAACGGAAAATCCTAAAATTTTAACGGGAGTGAGCCTACTGAAACTGTTTTGAAATGTTGAAACATGTGCTTGTTTTAAACGGCAAGTACGTTACTATTGGCTTGATAGTTATATACAAGAAAATTCACAACTAGAGACTGGGCAGTTTTATTGATTTCTTTTTCTTTTTCCTGATTCGATAAAATGATCGCCAGTATAATGCGAGGGAAGGGCTGTTTGAAAAACGGCGCATCTAAGACAATACGGTCGCAATGTGCAAGATAGAAACAAGTTGTGTGCCTGTCCTAGACACTGTTAACTGTATATGTGAAGTTTCGGAGCTCTAAATTTATATCTTCCTCGAGTAATCGTCATCCAGCGTTGCGTAACGGCGATGCTGTTCGGTCTAATGCTACCAGCGAGCGCGAGCTGTTTTGTCAAATTGTTATTGGCCAGCGCTATCGATATATGCTAGCGGTGTAATCGTCAGAACCGCGCTTTCGCCCTCTAGTAGCAAGTTATACCTGGCACCTAATGACAATTTTGCTCTTCCTGCGTGATGTTGCCGCCTTTGGAATATATCAGCAACTCGAGTGAATAGTGGAGAAATGAAGCAATGGCCTAAATTCAGGAAAATATGTTCTATAGACCAGTGTGAAATGTCAACAACTCCACATACGCGATGTGAATAGCCTTGTTTCTTGCGGGTTTTGATTGAATCATGATTCATGAACATGCAAAATATGATGGGTCTGTTCTCCTGATTCAAGGCATTTTGGTTGATCGATTCAATCAGAGTCGAATCAATAACCAGTCTGCTTCAGAGTACAGATAACAGCTGCAAAATGTGTCGTCTCAGATTCATCGGAAACAAACGATGGAATAGGCGCACACAATAAGCTGGGAGGAAAAGGTGTCCCCATTTCAGCCAAGATAAATTCAGCTCGTAGTGGCGATGACTGCCCCCGACATGGTATGCAAGGGAAATTATAGTTGTTGTTTTACTAGGATGTGGTTATTGAAGGTAAGCAATGTCATATAATAAAAGGACGTGGTTAATGTTGAATTATTTGCTCATACGTTTGTTGGTGTAAACTTCAGGTACAGGGCTCCAACTATATAGTGTTTAGTTTGATAAACGACATTTGTTATTTCCAGCGTTATTCGTTCTAAATTGGTTAAATATTGCTGTATTTACACGTCTCAAGTGTCATGAGACATGGGTGCTATAATTAAGACATGTTAATACGGTTATATCTAACATAGTTTGAACTGAATAACACTTCAAGTAAAGAAATGTGTTTTCATCAAACCAACTACTAAATAGTTAGAGCCCTGTACCCCCCTTTCCAACGTAAAAAATATTTCCAGGGCACTGCATGAGCGGAGTGTCGTCTATCGATTGGTGGCTGCACTCTCCATTAATCTGGGCGTGACCCACATGCCGGCCAATGGGAGCCGGTGCGGCGGCGGCTGACCCGGCCGACGCGCCGCCGGCCAGCTGCAGACCCGCCCGCCCGCCCGCGGCTCAAGGCCAGGCTGCTCGGGTCACGTGACCGGCGCAGCGCGGTGGCAGCAGGCTGGACGCCGGCCAAGTATGGCGCGCACGTCTGAGACGCGGTCGAGCCGTGTCGCGGCATCCCCGCCCTGACGTCCCGCCGCGCTGTCACGCACTCCCAGCCGAATGACAGCGGACGCCTTCAAAACACCCAGCCTGGCTCTCGCTCACTGTTAAGGATGAAAATTGCTATACAGATTCATGCAAGTCGGAACTCTAATACGCAAGCTATTTTGTGATGCAGGCCAACCTGAACTGTATGCATTTTCAACTTCAAGTGCTAGTGTACTTGCACTTACTTCACAATGCATATTATCAATGCACATCACATTTCAAATTAGTTGCGAGATAACGCTTTGCAAGTCAGATCAGCTTTGCCCAAATTTGCCTTACACCGGGTATAACTGGGTTCATTTTCAGCTGTTGAGACCAGGTTGGGTCTGTGTCCCAAACTATCACCTTGTGCCACCTGTAGCGACCTCGACTCACCGGGGCTCTCTCCGATGATGCTGCCGGTGTTGGTGGTCCACCTGGGCTCCTTCATACTGATGGTCTGAAGGAAGACGACCAGGCATGCCGTCCAGAAGGCCGTGAGGCACGCATAGAATATAATGTAGAATACGGTGATTTTAACTGAAACGAAACAGACATTCGGTCAGACACAGGAGTGTGGAGCAGTGTATTTTCGGGGGCTACAGCAGTCTTCTGTTCCAACAATGCCTACAGGGATATCGAATTACTGTCAAGGGGTGATTAACATGTCATCTACGTTTGGAGACACGAAACAGTTTTCTCGGCTGTCTTGCGAACATCTTTATTCAAGTTAAAGTCGCTTCGTTGACATTTTCCAACAGAGAAGGACGGGGTAGCACCGCCCATGGGGTAATACCGCCCACCCTTATTTCTCGTTAGATGCACACTGTAGACAATTAATTGATTGCCATCCTGGCAAACGAGCACAGAGTGCGGACGGGAAAAGTTTAATCGACATTTGAGCGTTTATCTGTGTGCTAAATCATAATTTTGCTCAAATAGGGTCCTGTTGTTAATTTGTGAGTTATCATTTATAGCTGTGTTAGTCTAAGAGAGATAGAAACTGCGCGAACATGTTATAGTTTCGTTTGGATAACTGCTCAGATAATTAGTTAAGTACGTATTATGCCCATAACGGTGTTGTATTTTGCTGCATCGCTCTTTTTCGCCATCGTAGAATACGGGGACCACCGGCTGTTCCAGGGTGGGCGAGGAGGACCGGGTGGGTCCTCCGAGGGTGGTCGTCAGTTCTGATAGGATCCCGGGAGTGTCAGAAAGCTTTGGCCAGACCTGTGAGTTCGTCATCTGGCATGAACGAACCCATGCCAGGTCGGGGAAAACCTTAAAAGGTCTAGAAGGGCCTTGTTGAGGATTGGATGCATCCATGGGTCTTATCAGGCTTGAGGGCCAGTAAGAGATCTGAGAGGTGCTCGGCCAGGCCCGAGAGGGCTCTTCCCAGGCCTGAGAAGGGACCAACATGTCAGAGGGGTCCTCGCTGGACTGCAGAGGTCCGTTTCCAGGACAGGACTAAGTTGGCTTTTAACAAATCGGAGCGAGCAATATCCAGGGTGGGCGGTATTACCCCGTGGACGGGGTTACCCCAAAAATACAAGCGTTTTGTAAAATGGCTACAATCTTGTAATGTGTTCTGTATGCTATTTTTATCTTGCAAATGGTCGCACATTGTTAATATTTTGTGTTCCAAGTACAATTTCACTTCAATCACCTCTAATTTGCTCTTGAAACACATAAGAGTCTAGGGGTTCGGGGTTACCCCGTCATCTACCATCGGTGTTAAATTCGCCACTTAGCAACGCTTGTTTTATTGAACTTCAAGGGGGGTGATCGTCCCCAACCAGTTACAGGACTTCCATACAATTAATGTATGGATAATGAAACTCCATCAAAAAGTCTACTTCCGAATGCCGCTGAGAGCAGTTCTCGGCGGCCTGTGACTCCTCCGCGCCAATACACGCCGGTGTACTTGTGAACTGATACGCCTGCGGGGTGTAGTGCCTATTGCAGCAGTAACGCTGCCGGAACTTCTGAGAAGCTGAGCGAGCAGCGGCTCTTCAGTGCGAGTTTTAATATTATAGCTATAAAAATCAAATTTAATTTTAGTGTAATGAACATGTTGAGATTCCTGCTGTGCCTGTGGTCAAACTTGAACTCCTATTGGTGTTTCGGTACTGTAAATGTGTAGTCGTAAATGTGTCATAAAGAAACAATAGTAGTCTTGGGCACGTTGCCTGAAATGTTTATCCACACGTTAAATTTGAATATGGGGCAAAGTGGACCAGGTGTTCCGCTTTGCCCCGATGCTCACGGGAAGCATGTATTTGTATTTTATATGGAAGACTCCATTAAATATGTTCAAAGGCAAAAGCTTGATTGGTTCGTTTCTGTTATCTAGTTATACATTTTTAGAAAACGCTCGAGAATTATAGAGTAGGATAACTGTTTTTTTTTGCTGCCGTTTATATACAGTTAAATACTGTTTTACTGGGTTAATTACTAATGCAATACATTGTTTTCATCATTTAACATGTTTCAGCATTTAAGCTAATTTAAGTGTAAAATGAAGCTATGAGTGCCTAGTTATTATACATAAACGTTATTTTAGTAGAATGGGGTAAAGTGGTCCACTTTACCCCGCAATTTTTTTCGCCCGAAACATGGATTGGGTTCTTCGGTGTCGAATCACGCCATGCCAGGTCGGGGAAAACCTTAAAAGTTTTAGAAGGGCCCTGTTGAGGATTGGATGGGTCTTATCAGGCTTGAGGGCCAATAAGAGATATTATTCTTATTCTTACTTCTGATTCTTACTTTCGCTTGGATTTCCATAACATCTAACTAAACTAATTTTGAAACCATAGCAACTTCATTCAATGAAATAGACCTCCAGGGGTGTAGTTTCCTATTCACTTGAGGGGACTTCAGCCCTCCAACTGGGACTTTAGCCCTACAGCTGGGGCTTCAGCCCCTCAAACTTTGATTAGGAAGTGTGTCAAATCCGGGGAGAAACATGTACCTAATTTTGTGGATTTTGATGGTACTTCAAGCGACTTTTGTTCTTGTTGAGACACCCCTATTTGTGACAAGTTGTCTTGGCTGAAAAGACTCGCAAGCCGAATGCATTCGACTTTTTGGCGAAAGAATGCAGCGCCGAGAGAAGAATGCGTAGTGTTAAATCCGCGATACATTAATTCAATTACCTACAAATAATTTTACGACTTACTATCCTGAATTGGAGCAGCATGACCATTTATTAGAATAAAAAAATGTATGACTATATAGGGGTGAGTATGGGGTAAGATGAGTCATTTTTTACTTGTTTCCCCTATGACGCTTCAATGTAAGGCAAATTCTATCATTTCTCCAACCAGTCTGAAAGCCTATTTATTTAGCTACAAAGTGACAGCCAGTAGTATGTTATACTTGTAGAAGTTAAAGCTGCGTGAACGTTTCAATGACAGTAAATCGCTTGGCACAACTTGCCTCAGTGAGGGGGTAAGTTGATTCAGCCCACAGGGTAAGATGAGCAGAACGTAAAAGTTTTATTGGTGAGCTGTGATGCTGTGATGATGCTAAGGGCCGATATCACCGAAAGGTGGCAGGCCCATATAAAAATTAACGCCCCCCCCCCGCTGTGATGCTTGCATATTTCTCTAAAAATGACTTTGCAACGCTTATTTAATCTGTGTCCACGATAGTTACATATCCTGCCACACCATTTCCTCAGCCCATTTCATCGATCAAAATTTGGAGCGAAATAATCGAATTTATGACGGATGGGATAAAGTATTCACATCCTGCACTGGTTGATAAGTTCAATTTATTTCCATTAGTTGCCTGCTAATCGGTGCTGTATGCAGCGGCATTCAAAGCAACTAGTTTGAGCTCAACCGCGATATATCTGGGGTGAGCCCAATACGATTTGTTGTGCGCGCTAAGGGCCCCTCCTACCTCTTTGAGAGGATAAAACATTCGACCACAGCCAATAAAAAAAAGAAGGAATATCGTAAACACACGATTTGTTAGTCCCGAGCAATATTTTTCGCTTTCACGAAGAACTTTGGAATAAACAACCGCATGGAGACGCCGCTGACAGTGCTAAGATTGTGTACGATGATAATGATTTGTGCTTTAGGGCGCCTCAACAATGGAGTTATATGGCGCCCATAAGATTGGGTACGAAGACCTCGCCGCGAATGGCACTACCGTTCTTCCTGCGATGCCATGTGGCTTAACTCACCCCTATGCTCAACATAACTTGTTCTAATCAAGTCGTGTTCTAAGAATTGTTTTCCATTGTGGTCATTTCTTTTAATTTAAGTTATGCAATCGCATGCATTTCAAATATGCAGGTAGGAACAATTTACAGGGAGGTAAGCTATAGTGATTATAATGGACTTTGACCAAACCGATATTTCCAATACCGTAAAATTTGAAGTTGAAACGCGCCCGCGTAAGAAAAACATGTTGATGCAATTGAAGTTTGAAATTTGATTTTCGTAAATATGACATCAGAAATGCCGCACTAGCTGCACTAGCTCGGAGAAAAGCGTGTCGATCGGAAACAAACATTTTAATTTCGTTTCGGGGCTAGGTGATGTTTCCAGTTCAGGCTCGATATCGATATAATTTTATGCGTCGCGGTTCGTGAGGGGGTTGAGGGGACCGTCCCCACTCCCCAGTTACCCCGTTAAGACACGATGCAATGATCTCGCATTAATTATTACGTTAATGTTTTTGGTCATATTTTTAAAATTCCGGGTATATCATAAATGTGCTGTAGCCTGTAAGAAAAGTACTAGTGAGTCTCTAATATAATAATTTAATAATTTTTACTCTACTTGTTGCGTAGAGTAAAAATAATAGAAATACAGTCGATCCCGCTAATAGCGCCTATTGACCTTCAAATCTGACGTTCTAATTGTCCCGGTACGGCATTCCTGTTCAAAAGTATAGGCCGAAAATCGACCCCACACTTTGGTTAAAACGCCCAGTTAACGCCCACTAAGGCATTGAATCGCCCGGTCCTGCCGGTTCTAATGTAACACGCGCTCGCGTAAGAAAAACATGTTGATGCAGCAAACGATGGATTATTGTGTTCAATAAATATCTCAGGCGATAGAAGACTGTTTTCTTTGGTTGTTTATGCGGTCATATTAGGAACTTAGGATAACGTGCACGTCGGTTATATGTAGGTACCCGTTATACGTTGCGCTAGGCAATGCAATGATCGGTCCCAAGTTGGGTCAAGGTACAGAGTTAGGCGTCCTAAGTGACATCTACTGTAGTAAATTGTGGGTTTAGGCAATAATGTGAGCATCATTTGCATTGATGCATGCATAGGTACATGAAAACACAGCCCAAATAGATACATTTTCATTCACACCATATAATTATATTGTTATCTAAGCAGGGCTAACCAGTAACCACCCTCAGACTGCTATAAGAACACAACATAAGACCCTTGTTTTCTGGAGTTTAATGAAACTTATGACTGCAATTTTTGATAGATACTTAGTTTCAGCGCAGAATGAACATTAATTTGGGCTGAGGCAACCTCAGCCAGCCCCACAATTCGCATAATACCATATGTAGGTACCTCAATTTCTGCGTCTTGAAATCGCACGGATGAAATTTCCGGTTAAAACAGTCAATTAAATACAGCAATTAAAATTATAGCAGTGAAAAATATAAGTACACACAGAACCTTGGGATTAAAACCTGAATATTCCATTCTGTCGCTCAATGAAGCCACTGAGGAATAAAATGACGGGTCGATATCACACAGGTACTTACACCAACTAAGGCCGGTCCGGCCGAGAACTGTGCCCTCCTCCCTGTTCCATAAATACTCCGCCAACGACTTTTTCTGTACTGCAGGCATTATCGTTCGATATATGTCAACACTGTCTTACACTCTTGAACATATAACTCACTGTTAAAAAACACTCGTCCCCGCACACATTCACGCTCCCCCACGGCCCCGAGACGACAGCGCCACTCTCTCAACCGGCGAAAATGTCAACCACTGGGCCATCGACGCGGTGGAAAATTTCCGTCTGCTTTAAGAGTACAAGTACCGAAATATGTTTGCTTTTATTTACAGTTTTTCACTGAAGCAGCATATTATTTGAAAACTTTGGTGACGATAAATGTTGAAAAAAATATTTCAATGTTAAGTTATCAAAAAACAAAATAAGAATTCGAGTATATAAATAACTAAGTCATTTGAGAGAAGTTTATGCCCAACCCATCTCTATCAACTTTGTAGCTGTTCTTCATACTGCTTACGAACGCACCCTCAAGGATGCAACACAATATGTAAACGCATGAAATGTGAATATTTTTAGCGTTTGATGTCTTAAAATATTTTTGATTGTTGTTTTTAAAGAAACATTGAGTTAATATATTGTCATCGTCTTTCTCGAAAATTCCATTGACCTAAAATTCTTGCCGACATTAGATGGCAAATTATGCAGCATTTTAACGAAAGCTTTTCTTTTATGTCTTTATTGCGTCGCTTACGCTCCCTTTCTATAAAATGTAAACATGTAAACAATTTCATATTTTGATCTGGTGCTTGATCTGAGATATATTGAGGTGCCTTTTTCCGTTTTCAGGTGATATTTAAGATATTTAGTAGCTTTTTAATGGGAACAAGTTGCTTGAGAACAGTCTTTAAATTTGAGCATACAGTATATCTCAAGCTGAACAAATAGCATAATAATTGTTTGACAAACTGAAGTCTGTCAAAAAATGGCATGCCTTTTTTCTGCATGGTCATGGGTGGTCTAAAAACCCAGGGTGATCCAAAAACCCTTTTTGCAAAAAAAAATCATCCCTTCTCCTTGCCCCTGCCCAGGTCAAATCCCTGGGTATGCCTCTGAAACAGTCCACCAGCCCCAATGCCATAGAAACTAGGTAGGGTGGGAGAAGGTAAAGGCGGACAGACGGTTAAGGCGGACGACTCACCTTTCCGCTGCAATATCTCCCACGCACGCAATCAAACGGTTTCAAGGTCACTAT
>JARBER010147915.1:0-10830 GCA_030265075.1 Balanus glandula
TTGACAGCTCTAAGCGGCCTGCAGTCTGGACATTTGTTGGACAGAGCTCTAAGCGGCCCGCAGTCTGGACATTTGTTGGACAGCTCTGAGCGGCCTGCAGTGTGGACATTTGTTGGACAGAGCTTTAAGCGGCCTGCAGTCTGCACCCTATCACGTCTATCGGTATTCCCCCTGGTAGCCGTTTACCCCTGCACTCGCCACCCTGCCCGAACTGATGTCCGTTAATCCCCCCTCTTGTGTGAGCAGAGGGGTTGGGTGTTTGCGTATAAAGTTACCGGCTGCTAGCGCTGCTGAAATTAAAATGTGCGCGCTGGGAATGAAGCAATTGTGGCGATTGGATGGCAGGACGCATTTGCGGCAGATATTTGCTCTTTTGCTTAACAATTTGCTTGCTCGCTGACATGGGCATGTGAAATTCGTTAATAATTGTAAGTAAAAACTCGATTCTGCCTAATTGTCCTGAGACAACGAACGTAGGTATATTCCTTTTTAGCGAAGCAGCGACAAATACCGTCATTCTCCGAATGCAATCCTACAAAAAAAATCCTATTATAATGTGAAAGCTTACAAACAAGTTTTAGGGAACGCCGTTGTTTTGTTTTTATACCAATCTTAGCTATAGGAAAACCATTTTAAAATGAAAGCATGAGCTGATACAAAAATCGACGGGTTGACATTCTGCTGTCGATAGTCCCAACTGAAGACCTTAGAGCTTAACTTGTTTTCTTGCAAATGCGATTAATTGAACAATTGTTGTTATTTCATACGTTCGGTTGTGCATTTCGTCAGTGCATTTTCCGACATGCGCGTTCGTTTCGCCAGTGCATTCATTTTGGCTGTGATGCCAGTGTGCTGGAGTGTTGCGACAGTGCAGCGCCACTTTGTGGGATATGGAAAGGCCGTGTACATCTGCCTCCGCTCGCATTTCGCACTGACTACATTTGCTGCTGTGTGGTTCAGTGTCGAGGAGCTTGGCAGAGAGATCATCAGTGCTCAGTAAGGTACGTTTCTGGATATTCGAGTGTATCATTGAATGTCTGACGGTGCTCTTCGTACCCACGCCAGTGCCTATTTTTTTCCATTGAGAGCACAATGTTTATGTCAATACGGCAGTCGGTATCCGCCGTTATTACAGGTCGCGATATACACGCACACACTGGAATTCTCGAGACGGCTAATGAGGCCTGTCAAGTACCTACTCTATAATTTATGTTCTTTATACTGGTAATATAATTAAAGAAAATAGGAATAACGACTTATCTAGGATGTTTCGTGGCCACAGTTTTATTGAACAGGAGGCATAGTCAATAATATAGAATTGCGCTTCCTAAAAAATATTAATGTACGATGTGCATACAATACATATACCTACCTACTGGCTACTTAACTCAAACTGTCGATAGACATTACATTATTAAATATAGTCTGCAACATAATTAGATGGAGTATTTTGTAATAAGTAACACTTAACTAATATTATAACTATAATTTATTTCTAGCCACGATAAGGTTTGAGAAAACAAAGCCAATGAGCCACAAACCTACGTACCGGTATGCTCTTCTTCATTTATGTAATTTGCAATTGGTTTCGAAAGCTGACAGTCATGAGGCTACGACTATAATTAGCCACGCCTACCTGTTGCATTCGCAACGATGACTCTCATAACTTCGCATAACTTCCCCACGACTTCACGGAACTCGTTGTGTAGTGGCTCCCTGCCTCATCCTACCCCAAGCGTCTGAGCTGACGTCACCACTGCTCCGCCGGCGCTCAGCGTGTCAGCATCTGGGAACGAGCTGAGCCGTGCCGGGCCCTGACTGACAGCCGCGGCAGACCGCTCTGCGCAGCAGGCCGCGGCAGCCGCAGCAGCTCGCGGCGGCCACAGCTACTGCGCTGCAGCAGCCTGCGATGGCCACAGCTGCGGCGGCCGTGTCCGTCGGAGGTCAGCAGGCAGTACTGGCCGCCGCCGCCGCCGCCGCCGCCGCCGCCGCCGCGACGTGTTTGTCTCGCGGCCGTGATCAATACGCCGCCACCGCGCCAGGTTGGTCGCCGGCGGCCCCTGCGTCGGCGCGTTTTTTGCCGCGCCGCCGCTGCCGCCGCGGCCCGCGGGAGATGCGCCGACCTACCTCGGCGTCGGTTATACCCTGTCCAATATCCATTAGGCGGGTTATGGCGTCCGCCCGCCTCCCCCGCCGACCGTAAACCTCAACTGTCGATGATCCACGTCCCGTCGTTACCGATGCTAAAATGGCCACGGTCCGGCGTTGCCATGGCGACGGTGGCACGCACCGCCAATGGCGAGTCGGTCGCTGGCCAGCCTATCCAGTTTTGCGTCGTTTATGGATTTTTCTTCGGAATCGAAGCGGCTCTCCGGGCTCGGACGTGAGAGGGGAGGCGGGAGAGCAGGAGGAGAAGAGAGGGAGAGGGGAGTTGAGGAGGGGAGCGTGGCGACATCTGCGAGCGGCTCTCTGGCTGCCGGCGCTGCTGACTTTTATGGCCGAATCACGAGTCAAACTGCGCGGAAAGACAGCAGCGATTGACCGCCGGGCCGGACGCCTGCAGGAGGGCCGCGCCGCCGCCGGCAGCTTTACGAGCCGCCGGGCTGGACGCTGAGAGGCGAGCGGCGCCAGCACTTCTGCCCTATCGATGACGACGTTTCGTTCGGGAAACGTAAGTTCTGATGATCTTGATCGGACAGCCATCGCGCCGACGGCCAATGGTCGCCATACACCCTGGCTGAGATTTGATCTGACGAGTCTAGGGATGATTGTGTTTGTATTGTTTTCGGATGACTGCGGATAAGCAGAACAAAATACATGGTATGTTTTTTTGTCAGCGAAATGCTGCCCTTCTATTTACTTTTCGTTTTGCTGGATAAATCAACTCAAACACTTACAGGTTGAGTTGTTATTTGCATATGTATTGGCCGGTCTCGAATATACACTATCAAATAAAAAGCGATTTAACTCCTCTCCGTCAATTTAGATATGAAACGTAATACCATCGTGATGACACAAAGTTCAAGGATTAAACGAAAATGTCTGGTTTTTATTGTAGGTATGCTATATGCGAGGGACTCGTCTCGCCTCTCAGGACAATTTGGCTAGGGTGATGTGAAGGTCAATCGGTACATGCTTATTAGGCACAGTGCATGCAATTAACCCGACAATAACCCGACAGACCGACATTCAGTAGCACAGGCCATGGTAAAAGAAAACATCTGCCATACAAATTCATCAACGCTAATTATGAAGAGTTTTAAAGAGCTCTTGTAGCTTGTCCTAGTTTCTTTTGCGAATTATTGAATTGAGGTCAGGTCATTATATGCTTTTTGACACTATAAGTTTGGACAAAAAAAAACATTTGAAAATATTTATTTTCACAGTTTCTGTACAACGCTGCAATCATTGATTTTAGGTCGCAGTGGTGGTAATTCCTTCAAAAATATTTGACAGCATCAAAGCCAACATTGAACTACGATATTTGGCGACTAGGTGCGATTCAGATACAGGTGCCAGACTGCCACTGCTCTGCAACATATTCAATTTTACAGTAAAGTGACAGAGTCCCTTTAAAGCGGAACCTCCTACTTCCCGCCAGTTTTTCAATGCACCGTATTTGAGGACTAGGTAGTAGGTACCCATATTTTCTACTCCTTAGTGAAAGGAAAATTTTGCCGCTGGGCTCGGCGAGAGAAAAAAAAATGGTGGCATCTCTGGTGAACCGGCAAGTTCTACTTTGAGAATCTGACCCCTCTTGCACGACACATTCTACCGCGGAAGATTATTTTTTAGAACGCTTCTCTTGCACCATTGCGCTAAGGAAATAATCTACCAATAATGGTTACTACTCTGATTCTTACTGATTTACCAATAAGGATTACTATCTATATGAATTTCTTACCGCAATGGTGCAAGAGGATTGTTCTAGAAAATAATATACAGTGATACATTGTGTGGTGCAAGAGGCCTCTGATTGTCTTGAAAATATGCGATGCAAACATACAAACATATTATGCACGCCCCGCTAGCTCAAAACTCCCGTCCATCTTCGTTTCATCCTTCCCGACGACTCTTTGTCGTAAAATCAAGCAAAAGCGAATTTGACATCCTGAGTGAAAGTCCTCCAAAACTCGCTCACATGCAATAAATTATAAACCACCTAAAGAATGACTTAATAACACAATGTTCAGCTGTATTCTACCAGATGATACCTAATTTATGTATTTTTTATCTTATAAATGCTTCGAATGGGCTGATTAAAAGATATATTGAAAGACTTTGTAAGTTCGCCTCCATTTCATTAATAGAAACGAAATCATTACTTAGACCTAGGACAACACAAATGTATGGCATACATTGTGGACTGCTAGTGCCAGTCGCACTGGCATGCCCAGTGTCTGATTTTCTGCTCGACTGGGGGCGGGATCTGTGACGAAGGGGGACAGTTAACATGATAAAGACGAGCGACTGATAATCTATAAATTCAAACATTTTCACGTTCTAACATTGCATCTTCAGAGATAAAAGCATATTCTCAACTTCCAAACAACAGCATAGAATTAAATGGTTCCCACTACACACATAACTACACACTATACTTAAAATCATAAAAAATGTTTGAGTGTCATCTCATCTTATTTATAAAATGGGTTAAACATTTTTTAATCATCGTGCATGTGGCAGTTTTTTGGCAGCAGTGAACAAGGCTCCGATGAACCGAAAAATGTGCACATTTAGATAACTTTTTTCCATCGACCCTTGACTTCTCAATTATAGCAGACTGCAGATCCCACTGTTCAAAACCCTCTGCCACCATGCCATGGTGTCACCGCCTGGGGTCAACTGCTGTATCTCAGTCCGCCGGCACAGCAATACACCGTTCTATGTTCAGCGAGTCGCGTTCATCGAAGCAGGATGATAAAACCGCACAACCCGACCGCAGCGGCAGCGGCGGCGGCGGCGTCTGGACTCTGGAGCGTGCCGGCAGCTCAGAGCAGCGCGTCATGGCTGCAGTACTCAGCAGCCAGCCGAGTACCGAGACGCCACAGCGCCGCATGCGTCACGTGCAGACTCGACAACGGCCCCAGCTGTCGATGGCACGTGAAAGCGCTCTTTGATGCGCTCCGGCCTGCGAGCTTTTGTCACAGACGGCGAAATTACATGGTCTGAGATCGAGAGGGGGGCGCGGCGCGCGCACTCTGCCCGCGTGCACGGCAAATTGCCGTCGTTTCCAGCACGTTCAAGCCACTGGGAGTACCCGGCAGAACTGAAAGGAGAAGCGCCATGCCGGTACAGTACAAGTGGTGGTGTGGGCTGTCAGTCTTAGACTTAAGCGAAAGAAGGGTGTAGAAGGAACGAGAAATGAAGAGAACGAAGAAATTGGTAGAAATGTAGAAATACACTTGGCTTGATGTGGATAAGAATTTTGTGGCCTAAAATCCCCTTAACCATAGACAGGATACCCGTACTAGGAGCACGAGCAGATGGTAATCTGCTGCGGTGATTCTCACTTACGACTCATTGATTGATCTAAAACTGCCCCCAGACAGTTCCGACAGGTGTCCGAAGATGAACCTCTATAGCTTATCCAACGAAATGGAATGCTTTGAGAAATCTCTTCAAAGAAATAAAAAACAAGAATATGGTAAACTGTGTTTTGAACCGATATTTAATTGTATGCACATTTTGTCATACAAAGAATGGATAAAGGCATGGACTCAGTAAGGATCAGTGATGAAATCATAGCCTTGCGTTAGTTGCTAAGAGATGCTGCAAGGAGCATGATTATTGTTCAAAAATAAAATATGGAAAATGACATTCGCCCTGTATTAAAGAAGGTAAAATTAAAGTATTCTATAGATGACATGTATTTTAATGAATTCAAATTACTAATTACTGGAATAGGTACCTACTCTGTAATTTTTTTGTAACACGAAATTAAGATCATCATCTATGTGCTATTTTTAACAATGAAATAATACAAAATGGCAGTGAAATACAATTATTTTCGCTGAGCTCAGTAGGTATATGATAAAAATACATTCTACTAGACTGCAATTTTCTGCCTTAGCGTCGACCAACGATCTCACGTCGTTAACTGTAGCTTCATTCTAACTGTCAACAATATCTGATCACTTAACAAGCTGTTTAAGTATCTTTTATATGTGACTTAAATACACTAAGTATGTTTTGCAGGGTGTAAGCAGCTGGTAAATAGCTTGTCTCTATAATTGTCTCACGATACTTCCAATTAAACAAAGTATGTTTGCGTGGAAGCATCTCGGAGAAAGCGTTCGACTCACCAGCGTAAACATGATCGCAGGGAGCAGAATTTGACTAAGTGGTGTATATTGTATTTTAAGCCCCGGTAAATTGAAAGCTGAAGCCGGAACGCTCGGTGACATTGTATATGCTGATGCCTAAGATAATACTGTAAATTCCATTTGATCGATTTGGTAGATCAGTGGTTTTCTGGCTGACAGACGAAGTGTTATTATCAGCAAACCTGCCGGCAGTCGCGACAGCTGGCCTCCTAAAAACCTGACCTCGACTCCAGCAAATCGGTTGGCCGCACGATAACCGGCCATCAGTCGTCGGCAGCGGCCCGCCCGTCCCGTCCCGTCCCCTGCACTGTCCCCCTGTAACGGCGGCGCGAATGGCCGGCGGCGCGTCTCTCCCCTCTCGTGCCTCTCCCCTCTGCCTCGGACAGGGGGGAGCCGCCACCGCCGCCCAGTGGGCGAGGAGAGAGCCGCCGCAGCACACCGGCAGCCGCCTATCAAAAACGGCCGCTTTACCCCAAACTGGCGGCTGGGGCCCGGGCCCAGTGGACAAAATGGCGTCACACCCACGCCATCACGCGCCGGGGGACCATGACGATGCGTCCTGCTGAGCTGTTCCGACGTATACCTACTGTATAGGTACTGCGGCGGGTGCTATGTTTACAAGACCGGCACAGATGAGCCCGCAGATGCACTGCACATGCGCAGAACGTGCAGACTCACAGTACTAACTGCGATCAATAGATATCGAACAGACATTGGCGGCCGATCATATAATACTGTCATGATGTTGTGTTGCCACTTGCTATTCTCTATGTTAATGCTAAAAAAACAGGAAGCATTCATGGTCTTTATAATGTATCCATGTCATTTATAGCCGGCAGCAGTCCGCTTTGCCCGGTAACTACGGCCAATGCCTCATAGGTATCGCATGTCATACCTATACTTATTGTACCTATTTGCATTTTTGCTGTTTTTGGTCTTGAGGATCAATCCCAAAATTTGTCACGGAACTGTTTCAGGTACGGCCACGCAGTGACTATAGTGGTTGAGACATTGTCAATACTCGATTTTCGACATATTTCAACTCGCTTGCAACTAGCATTTTCAAGTTCCAAATTGATTGGACAGTCGGAATCAACATTCTGAATCACTTCGCATCATTCCGTGCTCGATCGGCATGTCCTCAAAGCCAGAGGCTTCTTGATACCGCGTGAAACCATTATTTTGCCCAAATTATTTCACAATCTTTGATAAGTGCTGGATCGTATTTGCTCTCACACAAACTAAAGTAAAAAGGTATTTCTTGATTTGCCTAAGCGTGTGCAATCGATTGGGTACAAAACAGTCGATTTTGAAGATAATTATAAACGAGATAATAGGCAATCTTTGAAACTTTACCAAGTATCGAATATAATTTTAGAATAAAATGTTTGTATAGACCTACACAAAAATGCACAATCAACATCAATTCGAAGCTTCTGTAAATCATTTGGCATGCAATTATCATGATGGTGCCGTAAACGTCGTGGCGGCATCACACTGCCGTCAAAAGTTATTTAACGTTTAGTGATCTTATGTTTCGCCCGGCCACCCGTGGCGGCGCGGACTGGCGGCGCGGCGGCCGCGATCAGCTGGAGCTAGGTAGGGCAAATAGCCGCGGGTGTTCCAAACAGGTAAGAAGGGCACATGACCAGTGAGACCGGTGATCGTGACCGTTGAGTTTGACCGGTGACCGGTGAGCTTTGACCAGTGACCGGTGAGTTTTAACCGGTGAGTTTAGCAAATAAACGTTAGCATATTTGTACAAAACGTTACTGTGCTTTTACCACAATTGACTACTGAGTCTGACCACATTAGAAAAACACAAACTTATGAGTTAGTGAAACATTAAGAATATGTTAATGTTGCCCCTTACGGCCTTTTCTAGATCAGTGACCTGACCTGACTATGAGTTATCACTCACCAACAATATGAACATTGATCTTATGGCTGGACTGACAATCGACATGACCTTAATAATGATGTCTAAATACATCTAATAGGTCATGAGTTATTGAATAATGGCCATATTAATCCCAATAAGTAGTGCTCGTTGCCTTTATCTGGCCGAGAAGCTTCGAAATACATCACATGTGACCTGCTTAGATTAACTACAAAGCTAGACATCGGGTCCTCGGGTCAAGTTCAAACTTCAAAACCAAGTGACCTAAATGGCCATGATACTGATCTAGAGGTACGTTGACGAGCTTCATCTTACCCAGAGTATTGACAAACAACATGTCCGTGATCTTGGATAGCCTTTGATCACCTTAGAGTGGGTCGTTTGTCAAAAGTTGCAGTTATTCATATTATAATGAACGAAGAAAATATCAATTTTTAAGGACCATGTCTGAAGCGTTCTATTAATTAGAAACATTTGCACTTTTGCATGTGTACTTAGGGGGATGGAGAGGTCACGAAATTCACCTTACCTCAGGTCATCGATGTGCAAAATCTGAGATATGCGAAATGTAGATACTGGAGTCTGTATTAAATTCAGACAGATTGAAACAAATCTGCTAGAAACTCTGGTCATGGTAGAACCTAAACTTGTATTAAAATAGTCATTTCACTAAACTAACTAACATATCCTGAAAATTTGGGCTTGATATATCCATTGGTTCACGAGTTATTGAGCATTGGCCAACTCTGAACCCTATAATAGGCACAGTGTGCGTCCGTTTTTGACCAATACTGGTGGTGAATACTCTGCTGGTGGATAATCGCAAAACCACGCCACCTTTCACATTTAAATAACATTGGTATGGTAAGCTGTTGGAATTCAGCACACTGCTGCTAAAACCATTCAACACTTTGTGCTTTGTCGGCAATCCGATATATTGCAGATGTCTGGCCGCCGCAATATAGGTCCGGAGTGGCACGGAATGGACGCGAATAAACTTGCAATAGAGATGTCAAGAATAGAAGTTTCTATTCTGCCTTCTCCAGAACGGAATTCTAAAATTCTTTGACTGAAAAAGCGGCTCCGATCAGGGGGACCTCATCAATCACTGCGCGAGCTTCCCTCCGTCCGCCTGTTCCCGGTTCGTTTTCTGTCCGTGTTTGGCTGCTGCGTCTGCAGTCCGGCGCTGGCTCGCCCTCTGATTGGTGGACTGTCGCCGCCGCCAGCGCTGCTGACGTGGTCCGATCAGGGCAGCAGAGGGGCTCGTTCAAACGGCTGCGGCGGCTCACCGTCGCCTCTCAGAAGACCCGCAGCGACGCCTCTGGCGCCGGCTCTTAATGCCACCACCGACACCGAAGCCGTGCGGAAAAGGCCAGGCAGGCGAAAATACGAGCGAAAATACGACACAGGTTGACACGGCACTGCTCGCTGGCTCACACTGCAGCGATCCGCCCTGCGCAGCACTTTGGTCAACTTCAGCCGACGACGCCAGAAAACAACAGACAAAAATGTCAAATTATCTTAACAACGGAAAGATGCGATACATACCGAGTTGATTCGTTCGTCTGTCATTCCTCATTATTAAGTTGGTGGCCATACAGTGACGACCGATCCGAGCCGTGTCATGCTGACAGGGAGCCTAATTTGTCGGAGAGGCGGAGCTCGCTGCAGAGCGGGGACGTTGCCTGCAGCCCGTGAGTCAGCGGTCGCGCTTGCACGGCCCCTGGAGAGCCGTCCGCTCCCTCGGCCAACAGCTTCCAACTGCTCCCCTTTTTTCATCAGTCTCTCCCCATCTGCATATCCCACACATGCAAATTCAGCGTGTTATTGATTTGTTCAGCCCCTCGGTTTTTAAATGTCTCTCTCTGCTGGCTGGCTCGCTTCTGATTAGACCTGGTCGGACAATGAACCCGGCCGGTTCCGAGGCAGGGAAGGGGTGGACCGGGCCAGGGAAGGGGTGGACTGGGGCCTGAGGCGCCGTCAATCGGCACATGCAGCCCTCAGACGGAAAAATAACTGTGCGGTGTTGCTGCCTGCAGCTTTTACGGAGAATATATATTAAACCACGAGCAGGAATAAAAATCAGTTAAACGTCGAGCCGAAGGCAAGACGTTTAAGTGATTGTTATTTCTGCGAGAAGTTTAATTATTTTATCGCGTAGCGCTATTTCAATGGCTTTTGGGAACCACAAGGGGTTTAACAGATTGTTAAACTCCACCTACGGCTTAACAACTCAGCTATTCACCGGGTAGATACATTTTCGTGTTTACACGTGAGTCAATGAAGAACACTTACTTTCGCCATGGGATGATAACTGCTTAACGCTATAGCGGTTAACATGCTGTAATGCATTACTCAGGCCTTCGGATGTTTAGTAGCTTAGCTACTCTGCGAGGCAGATAAAGTACATTTTACTTTTAGGCATTGCTAAATGCTAAGGAGCTTAAAGGGACATTGCCACATTAACATTAGTTTTGAGTTGAGATAGCCATTTTACGTGCTGGGCTCTAAAAATAAGTTTGGTATTAGCCAAAACAACCAAAACGGTCTAATTAAAAAGATATTCGTGTTTAACTTTTACATCTGTAAAAATAAGCCCTATAG
>JARBER010148026.1:0-10830 GCA_030265075.1 Balanus glandula
TCCGCCGCCCCTGGGAGCCTGTGGCTGGGGTAGGGTGAGCTGCGCTGAGCCGGTGGGCGGTATCGGTGTCCCACTGCGCCAGCGAGCCAGCGCTCAGCCGAGTCGGCTGTGGTCAGACACTGGCCGGCGGTCTGGCTCGGTGCCGGGGAGAGGTTATTAGTTAACGGAGACTTGCGTAGAGGGGAGCGTCCGCGCTTTGTGTATGGTTACGCGTTCGAGCCACTGCACCGCTTGGCTACCGATCGGTCTGAGAGCTTTCGAGGCGCCGGTGGCTGCAGAGGCGGTGGGCAGTGGGGACTGGCGGCAGAGGTGCTGGTCAGTGGTGACTGGGCAGTGGTGGCAGCGCTGGTCAGCGGGCGCCGCTCGACGCGACACGCGGCCACCTAGCGGCCGTCCGCCGCCGGGGTCAGCGATGGCACCGCCGCCTGGCGGTCCGTCGCGGAGACACGCACTGCCGGCTGTCAGGAGCTGTCGGTAGCTGTCGGTAGCTGTCGGCAGCTGCTGGTAGCTGTCGGTAGCTGTCGGTGGCTGTCGGTAGCTGTCGGTGGCTGCCGGCAGCTGTCGGTTGCTGTCGGTAGCTGTTGGTAGCTGTCGGTAGAGCTGTCGGTAGCTGTCGGTGGCTGTCGGTAGCTGTCGGTGGCTGTCGGTAGCTGTCGGTAGCTGTCGGTAGCTGTCGGTCGCTGTCGGTGGCTGTCGGTAGCTGTCGGTGGCTCTAGTCAGCGTGTATCGGTGACGGACCGCTGGCTGCATCTCGTCTCCGTGTTGTGACACCGATCGGCCTGCTCTGACAGCCGCCTGACGTCCTCACGTCGCTCATCACAGCCAGACGCCGGTGCGCGCGAGACGGCTCCAGCGGGCACACCTAACCGAATGCATGTTTTGGCCGCCGTCTAGCGGGCACGTGCGCGGGCGAGACGTGGCCGGCCTGTGTACGAGCTGCACCAGCTGCCTGCGGGCAGCAGCGCTCGGCGGGGTTCCACGCTTTCAATGTTTTACGCTGCTGTGCCGGCGCGATTTGCCACCGGGGAACGCTAGCTCAGCTAGCTGTGTGCAGTCACCGCAAAAGTTTTGTACAGTCACCGCCAAAGTTTTGTACACAGTCTCCCGCATTCATTACCTGTCAATCGGTGCTGTATGCAGCGGCATTCAAAACAACTAGTTTGAGACCACCCGCGATGCATCGGGGGTGAGCTCAATAAGTTTTTTTTCTCTGCATACAGCACCGATTAGCTGTCGGTCGGTAAGTTTGCAACTTTTGCCGAGCAGAACTTTTGCGGGAGACTGCACGTCTGTACCGCGATGTCGTCCGGTGGCGGGTGGGGATGAGCGGGGTGCGTGCTTTAGTTCCGGCCAGACTCGCCGGGCCTTCCGCTATCGACCTGACCGCCTGACCGCCGGACCCCCGCCGGTTTACACAGCAGTACCGGCGGCAATATGCCCGGTGACGATCGGCCACCGCGCCAATATCGCCTCAGCCGCGCCACGGCCGTCCCAGCCGCCTGGGCAGGGGGTCAGGGAGGAGCGGAGCGGGGTGGAGCGGACCTGATGCGGAGATGCCATCCGGAGAGTATGCGCTCGTAACTGTGTTTGTGTTTTCGCTAGGGGGAGCGTTGGTTTGGCTGCCGTACGGCTGTAGTACGAAGTCCGTGTGTTTTTTTCTTCATATTGCGAGTGCGACGTGCGCTCATGCTCGCGCTGATTAACGAACTGCATCGACTACTGGTCCCGATGTGACGTGTCCCCTGTCTCGCAACTCTCGTACACTCCCATATACCGCATAGTCTTTGCACCGTTTCCTCCCAGAGTCTCGTCTCAGGTGACCTTGACTTCCGGCACATCCTCCGCCATATTCCGAGGCCGGAGGCAGCCGCAGCGGCGCCGCTGTGCTGCCGCCCGGCCCGGCCTGGGACAAACGAGCTGCCATTTGGCGGCGGCGCGGCGCGGCGCTCGGTAGCCCGGCAGCCGTTAATTTCTTCTGCCACCCAACACGCCTCTGCCGGCGGTGGTTTCTTTGTATATTTAATTTACCCGTCCATGTAGAAACTGGAGCCGGGCGGCACTCGGCGGGCGGCGGAGAGCAGAAAGGTCGCGGTGGGTTCCGGTATCGACGGTCTCGGCATGGAGCTCGTGGCTTTTCGATGGCGACTGATCGGCCGTCTGCAGACGGTACGGGTCTGTGATCTCTCGACTGACCTTCCGAGCGTCAGCCCCGGGTCTTACCCAGTGGAGTCTCCCGGAGCCCATCTCAGCTAACCTGACCGCCGGGCGGCCACTGCCTCCTGGCCCGCGGCCACGTCCACCCCACCGATGGCCGCTGTCGGTGTCGGTGTTGTCGGCGCCGGGCCATCGGCGGCCCCGGGGGACGCGGCCGGCGTCCGGGCAGGCCGGTAATTGTCGCCGACACGACTCGTCGGCACCGACGGGCAGCGACGGCCGCCTCGCCGCCCGTCGGACAGGATTAACCTCCTCCCCCGTCCCCGCCCCCGCCCCGTTCTCCTCTCCTAGTTATCCCTCCTTCGATGCTTCGATGGGGCAGCGCCGGGCCGGGGCGAGGCGGGAGAGGCAGTCTGTTGGCTCTGCGGTGGCTCTGTTGTGGTTTGGCCGTCTGTTTTGGTCGCGTGACGGTTTTTTATCCGGCGTTGATTGATTTGTGGTGCTGATTGCGAGCGTGTTGTTGTGGAATGGCGCACGTCCCGCGAAAGACAGCGGGACGGACAGACGGGTGGAGAGGCCGTTGCTGGGCGAGGGGCAGCGGTGGAGATGAACTGTGGGAACCGACGGAGGAATTCTCGAGCTGAACATTCGCTAATGGATAGAACTGAAGGATGAAAAGGTCGTTGGGTGTGCTAATGGTTTTGAACTGCAGGCGATGTCGAAAGGTTGGCTCAGAGTTCCTTTGAGGATTAGCTCTGGTAAAGCATAGTTCAGACGCGAGTTGGTTTCATTTAGCAGCTGGGGACTACAGGTCCCCTGTTTCTCATGGCGCGCTCAACCAACAACCGTTTTCATGATGGATTTTGCGCCGCTGATGATAAGATTATTGGGGTTTTTGAGGATAACCTCAGGCATGTTTTGGCATATCAGCTTAAGTAAACATTTTTAAATACAATTTATTGCTAGAATTCTAAAAATCGCATTCAAAACTGCATCATGAAGCTTATATAACAAAACAATTATGAGATTATCCCCAAAAACCTCAGTAATCCTACCCCCAGTGGCATAACAATCCATCGTGCAAACGGCTAACGTGACTTTCATTTGTCATTGTGGCCACTAAGTCGTGACATCCCTTTCCATCACTCAATTTGTTCCGCGAAGCCCCTTTGTAAATCAGGCTCCGTCGTCCGTGTCGATGCATTTGGCGGTCTCGCTCCCTCATTGCGCCTTCTCAGATTCAGACTTTTAATTAAAGCTGTCCGCAACAAACTGGCAGCTTTTATAGCTTCTCGTCAGTGATATACAACTAGAGGAATGTGGTTCTCTTTGAATGTCGGGCCGTCCTCCGGTTGGCCGGACGCCTGGCCGGCTCACACTGACGTCAACATCTCCTGTTTCAGGTGCATGACTACCTGCGCACGAACCTCTGCTCGCTATACGAGAACGACTACATCTTCGACAAGTTCGAGTGCTGCTGGAACGGCAGCGACACGCACATCATGACCGGCTCCTACAACAACTTCTTCCGCGTGTTCGACCGCGAGAGCAAGAAGGACGTGACGCTGGAGGCGTCGCCTGACATCGCCAAGCCCAAGACAATACTCAAACCGCGCAAGGTGAGGGACGACGGGCCGGTCCGGCACGTGGGTCGCCAGTCAGCTGTGACCTGGGGATCCGTATATTCCTAGCGCCAAACTTTGTTAGTGGTTAAATCTCCGGTCTCGCAGTTTGGACTGGAGTGTGTGAGGGGCCGGGTTTTGTTGGGTCGGTGGGAATGACTACTGGGCTGGGTGTCTAGCGGTCGCTTGTTCAGGTCGACGGGAGAGATGCCGACTAGGCTCAACATTCCGGCGCCGTGAATCGCCAATACCACCATCGGCGGAGGCGGCGGCGGCGGCGGCGGCGATGGCGATGGAGGCGATGGACCGCGACAGACTGCGACATGAGATCGCGGTCACAGGTCGCCCGACTGTCCCGTGCTCCCTGTGGACCTTCAGCCCGCCTCACCCGTCCGGCCAGGCGCTGCGGCGTGCTGCGGCGTGTTACGGCGTGCTGCGGCCGGCCCCGCCATCAGGCTGGTTGGCCGGCTGGTCCGTCTGTCTGTCGGCCGACTGCCCGGCGTAACCGTCCTCTGTCCGTCTGGCCGTCTGGCCGTCTGGCCGTCTGGCCGGCTGGCCGGCTGGCCGGCTGGCCGGCTGGCCGGCTGGCCGGCTGGTCGGCTGGTCCGTCTGACCGTCTGGCCGTCTGGCCGTCTGGCCGTCTGGCCCTCTGTCTCTCTGGCCGTCTGACCGTCCGGCCCGTCCGGCCCGTCTGGCCGTCTGTGCCGTCTGGCCGTCTGGCCGTCTGGCCGTCTGGCCGTCTGGCCGTCTAACCGTCTGTCCGTCTGTCCGTCTGCCCCTCTGGCCGTCTGTCCCGTCTGTCCCGCCGTCGTCGTCGGCCGGGGACTCCCCAGTGGTAGGCCGGGTCTGAGGCTTGTGATGACACCGGGTACCGGTGTCTCTTGTCTGCCAGTGCTAAGTGGTGCTAAGTTGGTTCTCTCCATACGTGGCGTGACGCTGTTGACTGATGTAGCCGAAAGGTCAGACCTGCTTTTATGACCTATCGAAACCTCAGGCCGTCGACTTTTTGAGATTTGTAATATTTTTCCTTGAACTCAGCGTGGCATAGACTTTGCGCCGTGACTTTCCCTGCAGTGAGCTCGGCTCTGTTTTCGCTGTAGCTTGCTCTGCTCCGGTCGCGTCCCTGTACCGTTGTTCGGCAGTGTATGTGTGCCGTGACTCGCGTCTTCCCCGCTGCCCAATAACTGACCGGCCGCGCCGCAGCCAGCCAGATTGACAGAATCAGCCCACGGACACGTCTCATTGGGTCAGCGTGGCCTCTTGCACGTCACTTCCTACCCACCGAGACGGTCTCTTGCACGTCACTTTGTACCTGCCGAGACGGTCGTCCGGGCAGGGAAGGACAGCCACAGACCGCGAGGCGCGTCTCTAGGCCGTGGCGGCCGGCCAGTGGTAGACGTGGTGGGCTGGTGAAGTGTTCTCGGAGAGGTGTCGTGGGTGTCGTCGCGAGGGGAAGGCATGTCGTCCCCGGGTGAAGGGAGGTCATCTCTGGATGAAGGCAGCTCGTCTCTGGATGAAGACAGATTGTCCCCGTGTGAAGACAGGTCGTCCCTGTGTGAAGGCACGTCATCTCCGTGTGAACTGTGGAGGCAGGTCGTCTCTGAATGAAGTCAGGTCGTCTCTGGATGAAGACAGATCGTCCCCGTGTGAAGGTTGGCGGTGACGTAGAATCAATTAGCGGGACGTTTGTTGAGTGGAGACAGTTTACGTAGCGGCCACCTGCCTGTCAAATCCGACAGGCGCGGCCGTTTTCCAACGCGCTGCTGCCGTGTCCGGTGGCGGCGCGCCTAGGGACCGGTGCGCGGTGACTGGAGGCTGAAGAGGGGCTGGTGAGCGGCTGGTGAGCGGCTGGTGAGCGGCTGAAGAGCGGCTGGTGAGCGGCTGGTAAGAGGCTGGTGAGCGCCGACTGCCGGCCGCCGGCACGCTCCGGCTGCCCGCCGCCTCCACACAGCTCCCAGGCGGTGGCTGGTGACCGCCCTGGCGGCGGTGGACGCTAATGGCGTGGCTGTGCCTGCCCGTGTCTGCCGGCGGCGGCGGCGGCAGCTGTGTGATACTGTGCAGATAAAGGGGATTTTTTGTTTCCAGTCGCAGTGGTGGTATCGTGAGACTGAGTGTTGCGGGCTAGTGACTGCTCGCGGCTAGTGACTGTTCGCCACTTAATCATGACAATGGTCTACCAAAGACCACTATATACATTATAGTGGTTTGTGGGCCTGCTCTCATCCGGAGTATGCCTAACTGCGAGTCGGTCCGCCGTTTGCACTGATCCCTGCTCTGAGTTAGATCGCCACCCCTCAGCGCGAACCGTACCACGACGCTGGAACGGGTCCCGACGCTAAGCCAGCCCATATATCCTGATCATGCGGTGCGAGTGGGACCGGCTAGGGGCGACTCTGGTCCGCGCAAATCCAGAAAATCGCGGAAATCCGGCATTACATATGATTTATTTGCCTGTTAACTTGGTTGATCTGACTGTAAACATGCTGCTATGTGACGTTTTACTTATGAACTTGCGTTTATGGGTTTATGATCGTTGTGGTGGTTCTTATGAGGCATTTCGTTTTTAATAAGCGCAACATTCCTTGACATTTATTTGGACTTTATTGCTCTTCCTGACTTAATGTTTCTCAGCCAATATCATGAAAGAATCCAAGGTATTAGGTATTCAGTAAACGACACTGAATTGCTTCACTAATAAATAATATGTCTGACCATCATGTGGTGTCCAGTAATGGCTGACTGATCTGGTACGTTACATAACGCAATTGTCTGATCATATGAAACGAGCTACAGATGACTTCATACCGGCTGTGGATATATGTGCACCAGCATACTGATCATTTACTATCGGTACAGTTTCATTCCCTCTATTCCTACTCTCCAAGTTTGCCCAAGAGTGCCATCCTTCATCCGCGTGAACACATTTCATTTCACACGTTACGAGCTCCTTCCTTCGGTGACAAGCAGCCCCACATGCATCTCCGGGCAGCGAGCCGCCAGCGTGGCTCGTATCTACAGCAGCGTGCCGCCAGCGTTCCTCGCAGCGCGTCGATCTCCGTCGATGGAGACTAAGCGGCGGGGATTTCGCCGTGCGGCCGTGCCGGGCTGGCCGCTGCGTGGTGCCGCCGCTCGGCGACTGGTGGTCGGGCGTCTAGGCAATGTTACCGCCGCTGCCGGATGAACGGGTCTTGAAGGGAAATAAGGGCTTTTTGGTTAATCAACCCAGATATTCGGCAGTGGTGGGCAAAAGTGCGTTACTCCGTTACTTGTAGTCCGTTAGTTTGTAAAATTAAGTGATGGCGTAAGCGTTGGTTGAAAGGTCATTCGTAAACGCTGGGCAAAGTCACTCAGAGCTAGTTTTGTTTAACGATGCCTAACGAACTTGTTACGTTTGATTACGAAAACGAACAGAAAAACTCAACCTATTTTTGTCGTCCTGTGTCAGCCTATTTGCTTAGTTACTTTGTGTCCGTTACTGAAACAGTTAATTCGAATGGCCTTGCCTTGCGCTTACGAATGGGCTTTGATTCTTGGCTTACGTTGATAACACTTAATTTTTCAAAGTAACGGACCAAAAGTAACTGTGAAACGGACCTTCGCCCACCACTGGTTTTAGGCTACCATTATGGTATGATAATTATGCAATTTAAATGTAATGGTCAGTGACATTATTCTCTAATTTCGGGAGAAATAAAACAGGTTCCTTGTGTTCTTCATGACGTATAGTGTATACTGTCAACGCTGTCCCTCTCTACAATTACCGTGTTAACAATCATTACCGTGTCACAGGGGCAGGAATGAAGTAAAGGCGCTAAGAAGCGTGACAACGTTCCTGATCGGTCATTTAAATAAATCGCCTACGCTTAATAAATTGCCGTTCGTGTGCATAGCTGAGCTTCCGATTTCATTTTCAGCTTTGTATTGTTGAGTGATCTTTTTGGGGATTATTATTTATTAATTTTGATAGTATACATCAGTGTTAAATTCAGACAGAGACAAAACTATATAAACCTCCTGGACCTAAAGACACCGAAATACTTTCAGTAGTTTGTCTCAAGCTATCTGAGGCGCGAGGCGTTTTTTCTCGTTCGTTGCTGCGTTGCGTGGTTTTCGAGATAGTTCGGGGCGAAATCCCTACCACCCCCTTCCCCCCATCCGGGTGTGTAATTATCGGAGGCCCTCCAGGGCGTATGTTCACCGGGCTACCTGCGGTGTGGAGGTCACCTTTGTAAGTGGCCAGTGCACCGGCACCCAGTGCGCCGGTGCCCTGAGTGAGTTAGCCGGAGGTCATCGCTGAAAGCTGCTGTACTTCACTCACGGAGAGGATTTCAGAGTGCCGCAGACGCGTGCCCCGCTGAGCAGGCTGTCCGGCTTCTGGAGAGCTCTGCGTGTCCGCTCTGAGGACTGTGGAGACTAGACTAGTCTGAGGACAGAGCGGCGTTAGCAGGGTGACGGCCGAGCCCTGGCTGGCTGGCTGGCTGGCTGGCTGGCTGGCTGGCTGGCTGGCTGGCTGGCTGGCTGGCTGGCTGGCTGGCTGGCGATGGCCGGCACGGCGCCATCAAAGGACCGGATCTGGCATCGACAATAGTTAAGTGGGGTTGCCAGGTAATGGTTTGGTAGATAAATCGGGAGAAAGCTCGCAGGTATCGATCGCTGTTTTTATTCCGTTTGGCGGAAACGGTCTATTTTTAGGGATGCTCAACGCTGACGTAACTGTATGGCATTCAAGTCTATCTGATCTTGCCAGTATGACGCGAAGCGGAGGAATGCAATGTTACAGCATTACTGCGCAGGGATCTAATGTTAAAGCATTACGTAAGGACGTGACTCTGGCTACGTCATTGCAGAATTCGGTGATGAAACATTGAATGAAATATCGTTGGCTTTGCGGTCAGGATGGCTTTGTATTCTGATGGTGCGTCTGTTATGGCCTTGGTCGGTGTTAAGACCTTGGTCTGCGAGCCTGCAGTCGCGCGAGTGTAGTGAGCAGTGTCGTGGTGTCGTGGTGCGTTGGTCTGGAATGGTCTGTGTCCTGGACAGACCACCCCGCCCCTCCCCCCCCCCTCGTCCCGGGCTCCTGTCCTCTGCTGACGCTTACTACTTTGTGGTCATGGATGACAGCTGGCAGGCCTAGGTGTGAGACGCTCGCGTATATTTATGATGCATGGTAATGCCCCCATTTTGCGTGGTGGCTATTGTCGCCGTAGCCGACCCCCGGCCCAGTATCGCAACGCCTAAACAGCTACCATCCACCTGACCCAAGCTTCAGTTTCTGTTCCTCGGAGTTTCAGTTTCTGCCCTTCGGAGCTTGTCTCTGCTCGGTGGCTGCGCCCGGTGGCTCGCGCAGCCACCTCCCCGCCCTCTGTATCGCGGTTCGCGGCTGAAGGTCGCCACTGCAGCTGCCGGACGCGTTTGGACCGTATTGTGCTTTGTCTGCTGTGTGTTCGTTTGGCAAGGCCGCTGGCTGCCGTCGAGACACGTGTGGTACTGGCAGGGAGCCACGGAGGGGAATTCTTTAGCGTGTTTGCGAGACAATTAGCGCGTCGTCATACATAATTGCTATTGTCTTTATGCATGTGTGTGTGGGGGTGTGTGGGTGTGTCAGGCCGCTGTGTCGGTAGCGGCTTCGGACGCAGGGGCGCTATCCGATGCCGTGCCTCGGTCGGCCTCGGCGGGATGGGTGTCTGCGCCGCGCCGGTGCCGGTAATGAATGAGACAATTATCACCTCACGGCAGTGCACGTGGCGGGCGGAAGCTGATCTGCGTGCTCAGACCAGGTCCGTCCCCGTCACCGGCCCGACAGACCTACCTGCTCTAATCGAGACGGCGCTCACCGCGGCAAGCGATAGTCGCTCCGTCCGCCGCGATCTGCGGCGATCTGCGGCGATCTCTGGCGATATCCATACCGCAGAGATGACGTATTTACCGTCCTCGCGGTTGTGTGCCAACTGGCGGGGCGTACCGGTGCCTCCGTCCGGCGTGGCATTGGCGTGCGGCCGCCACGCGATCACTGCGCCGCAGACCGGTGTGCTAAACGCTGACCGTCGGCCGCCGCGTCCGGGTCGCCGTCTCGTGTCATTGCCGGCGGTCCTCTGCGGCTGGTTTTCCTGCTCGGCCGCCGAGCGCCGGCTGCTGGTGTGGAGGAGATGCGGCCCGACAGCGTGCCGTCGGCCCGGGCCGGGGACTGGGGAGTGACCCCCGGCGCTCCGCGTGGGGTGTCGCCACACGGCGCGCGCCTGACCGGGACAAATGAGGGCGGAGGGCGGCGTGTCGCCACCGGACAGGTGACCGGGCGGAGTGTGATGACCGCTCGGGGTCAGCGGTGTGACCGGTCTGATCCGCGGCCGGCTGAGCCGCCCCGGACGCTCAGCAGACGCTCAGCAGACGCTCAACTCTGCGGGGTCTCTGTGGTGATTGGCGCTGAGGCGGGACTGACCGGACCGCCCAGTCGTCCACACGCAGCCGCTGGATAATCCTGCTGCCGATGCTGGGCGACGGCATCCTACATCCGGTCTCCCCGTCCGCGCCCCGCCCCCCGTCACCCCCGTCCCGGATGTGGCGCTGCGTGGCCGAGCGGCGGCGGTGACCGCGGGGTTCTCACTCGGGGGCGACCAGTCACGGACCGGTCACTCAGACAGACAGCTAGCTGAGCTATTGCGCGTCTAGGGAAGGCTTTCCGCCCGGACACCGTTTGATTACAGCAGTAGTGGCAGTGCCTTTATCCCGATCCTCGGCGCGGCGGAGACTGCTGGCCGCTGCTGATGACTGATGATTGATGACTGATGACTGATGACTGATGACTGACGACTGACGACTGATGACTGACGACTGACGATTGACGACTGACGACTGATGACTGACGACTGACGATTGACGACTGATGACTGATGACTGATGACTGACGACTGACGACTGACGGCGGACGACCGACGACTGACGACTGACGACTGATGACTGACGACTGATGACTGACCACTGACGACTGACGACTGACGGCGGACGACTGACGACTGACGACTGACGACTGACGACCGACGACCGACGACCGACGACC
>JARBER010148137.1:0-10830 GCA_030265075.1 Balanus glandula
GTGCCTACAGTAGTGTCCCTCGAGTCGTAACTGGTGAGTGCCGACTCCAGCCCTTTGCATCCGGAACTGATGACAGCTTTAGACTGGAGTTACTGTTAACCAAGACAAATTTGACATAGTGCCTGGCCTGCCCCGACTCGCAGCCACGCCCCTTCGTCAATCTAAAAGATACCTAAGCATAATTGTACCCATTTTGTTTCCACATATAGTCTGATGAAATAGAAACTTGTATGCTTGTTTTATGCTTGATCTGCATACACTTCTTAAATAAAAAATTAAGGACTTGTAAAAGTGTACCAAAAAGTTACCCCCGGCGCCGTCGGGGCAATTTTCAGGCTGCCCGGCCATGGCCGGGGCTGCCGGGGTGGATTCTCCACCCAGCACTGAATTATATGTTTGGTAAGATTCTTTTACAAATTGTGTATACTGCCATATGCTGCAGGATCATATGCAAATGTCTATTTGAAAATTGAAATTATATGAGAAAGCAGATACCTACAGATAAAGAGAATTTCACAATTTCACATTTTACAATGGGGGCCGCAGGCAGGGGATGTTTTTACATTGTATTACTGCTGCCTCAAATATGCTACCATTTTATGACATCAAATTCATGGATTGCATTGAAATGAGTCCAACTTGTAAGGTTGCGGATTTGTGGAGATGGGTAAACTAGGGTAATAAGGTAAAATATGACAAATATGTGGTTCCATTTCCCAAGGGCCTCTTTTCTTAAAATTATGACCCTTCAACCGAAAACCGGTCCTGGCTGAGCCAGTGAGCACCCACGGACGTTTTTACAATTCTCCACCCATGGAAGGGAGGACACTTTTCGGCACACAGAGCACGTCGAAAAAGGGCGACGAGATCGCGTGAAACGCGTTTTGAGAGAGTTGGGGTCACTTCAGAGGCTCATCGCCCCTCTCTGGCCGAAAGTCTGGTTACGTGCCTGAGTGCATGCATATAGCGAGATGATAGAATACTCACACTGTTGGCGGTGAAACGGAGGAGTACACCGATTCACACTTACTTGCTGACACAGTTACCATGCCATGCAATGGCTGAAGCTTCTGCTTAGTTGAGACATATCGGGGTAGACAATTAACATTTGTGCCGACATCATTTAGGAGGTTGCAGCTCGCTCGATGCCCAGCATGCTCGTCTAACATGAGCTATTTATCTTTTGTCTGCAGGACGGCCGGTTTGGTGTGTTGACGGACGCCCTGGAGAAGTCTGGCTACATCCAGGAGTTGCGTCGCATGTCGCACGCGCTAACCATCCTGGCGCCATCTGACGAGGCCTTCCAGAAGCTTCCCGAGAAACGACTCGAGAAAATATTCAACGATAAGGCGGCTCGAGATGGTGAGAAGGACCAGTCGACTGTCTATCCCGATGATCTTATGAAAATGAAGTATTTGACTGGGCATTTTTTGGCGTTGTATTTTACCGTTAAGCACTGCTTTGATTGAACAACCATGAGGTAAGCCATGCCAATGTCAGGCCGCCGTTGCTTGTGCCGTTGCGTGTGAAATTGTGCACATTTTTAAGCACACTTCTATGCGGTAACATGTGCTTGCTGTGTGAATATAGGATACGAAATCATCATAACCATTGGATGCGAAAAATGCACGTTACATAATTGAACGATGGCTGCTAATGTGCATGCTCTAAAGGAAAACATGTCTTGTGGTTTTTGATAAATCGGTAAATGTATGCCGGGCTGTTTCAGCTCTGTTGAAAAACCACATCATCCCGCACCCTGTGTGTAAGTCGGCTGTGATCGGCCAGCACAAGATGAAGACTGATGCCGGCAACAGGGTCGCCTTCAACTGCGACAGGTCAGCAGCATGATACTAGCATTCGAGCCGCTCTTACCCATCTTTCCTCGGCTAAAGTGCTTTGAGAATGATGCAACAATATTTTAGAAGTTCATCGCCGTTTTTGTATCACATCAGCTTATGATGAATGATTTCGAAACAGGATACGCATGAGTAATTTCCCGACAGTTCATTTTTCAGTCTGCTTATGGCTTATGCATTTGTATTTATCAGTAACATATCAGACACATTTCTGACCGGCTGTGTCATGAGAATTAACTAGCAACTGCTCCGCAATACCCTCGTGCATTGCGGTACAGTCTAACTATATTGGACTGAGTGGACACTGCAGCACTAGACAGTACATGATTCATGTTATCTCGACAGACGCGGTGTTTGTGGGTTTACATGTTTGGAAGCTTCTTTGAATAGACTCGGTGCTTGTGTCCACAGAGACTCTGTGTTTGTGGACCGTTCGAAGATAACACAGGCTGAAATTTCCGGTCAGAACGGCGTTATTCACACGCTGGACGTCCTGCTTATTCCGGACAGAGGTAAGTCCTGCATGCTCCCTGGCTCAACTAATATTTCACGCCATGGCGCTATGCCCCTGCAGGGGCGTAGCGAGGAGGAGAGTCATGGAGCCATGTTTCCCGGAACAGCAAACCAATTTAGATACACTAGGTATAATGCGATTTTCTTAATGATCCGATGCTCCACTGGTCAACAATGTTTGGCTGTGGAGCGAAATTTGATTTGACCACTCACATAACCCCTGCTCAGAAAACTTCTGGCTACGTGCCTGTTTTACGTTCCGCCTTCCTTGAAACCATATACAACGAATAATGAACTGTTAATCAAATGCTTGCACATTTCCTTTAAATATCAATACCTACTTGGTTATTGAGTACTGACCACTTCCATCACACAGTTTAATCTCATCAGTGCATTTGACATGTATTTACCACCGCGTAGCCTTTCTAGTCGATACAAATAAAATGCTTTGAATTTAACACAAGAAACAGGTAATAATGAAATTCAAAATATTTATAAAACCAACATATATGTTTGTGTCCAATCGGCAACTACATATATTCACACCAATGTATCAGGCGCCTCCTTTTTCATCCTATATTTGTGTTTCAACTGAGCCGTTTTTCCAGCAATGAACTTCCTGGAGCTGGCCGAGAAGTACCAGCTGGTGACATTCCTCAGTCTGGTACGCGTGGCCGGCCTGGAGGAGGCCTTCGGCGACTTCGGCGACTACACGCTCTTCGTGCCGGACGAGAACGCCTGGCTCGGTACGGCAGCGGAGGGTTGAAGGTGGTCGAGGACCCGAGGCACACCTTCTGTGGCGCTGATCTCAGAGAGAATTTACAGGCTTCGCTTCTGACATGGATAGACATAACTGAAAGATTGTTGTCATAAGCATATATGTAATCGTTGCTCTTGAACGTGATGTTGATTGCTCGATGGTATTTGCAGTGTAATTCACGTCACTAACATTACTGGCTTGTCACTAGTACGGTGGATTGGGCACTGGTGCTGACCGCCCTCTTGGTTTGCTGTTTAGGAGTGTCCGAGTCGATCATGGAGGCGGCTCGGTCGGACCCAGAGGCGGCTCGACAGCTCCTTCTGTTCCACGGCACCCAGGGACGCATCCTGAGTAACGGCATCTCCGACGGCCAGGTCAGCCGACCAGACAGACGGATAGTGCAGCCGCAGATATTCAGATCAAAACCTATCACCTCAGCGAGTTGCTAGGCTACTGGACTTCTGCTACTAATCTCCACCTCCTGTACTGACGTCTGGCCTCCCTTCTGACATCTGATCTCTGCGAATGTCCGACCTTGCCTACTGAAGTATGACTTTCTCTGCTTAGGTCTGACCTCTTCTACTGACGGCTGACCTAGCGTCTGACCTCTCCTGCTAAGGTATAACCTCTCCTGCTGACATCTGACATTATCTGGTGACGTCTAACCTCCTCTTCTGACGTCTGACCTCCCCTGCTAGCGTCTGACCTCCCAAGCTGACGTCTGACCTCTACCAGTCTTACCTCCCCTGTTGACAACTGACCTCTACTAACGTCTGACCTTCCCTACTGAAGTCTGACCTCCCCTGCTGATCCGGCAGGTGGAGATGTCTCTGGATGAGGAGAACGCGCTGCGACTGCAGGTTCATCGCAGCGCCCTGGCCGTGGAGAACGGAGTCCTCCAACAGACTGACATCGAGGCGCAGAATGGCGTCATGCACATCATCAATCGCGTTCTGCTGCCGTCCAACCGCACAGTCATTGAGATCCTCCGGGAGCAGGGAGACTTCAGGTGAGCTGGGAAGCAACAACAGCACCATCACCCAGATCCTCCGGCAGCATGGCCACTTCAAGTGAGCCCGGTAGCAGGGCCACTTCAGGTGAGCCTAGTAGCAGGAAGGCTTTCGGGTGTGCTCTAAACACCTCAATATGCCATGGTGTATAAATAGGTGAATGAAAGCACAATGCAGATGAAATGTACCTACACTTAGAAAACAAGCGGTGAACTTCAGTTTCGAACTAAAAGCTTCATATTGAGACTGGGAGCTCTAGTTGTGAACGTCAATCACGTTGCAGCTCGGAATTTAATATGCAAGCTGAATATGTTTAGTGAAAGATGTGTGTCGGTGATGGACCGTGTGTGACCGTGTGTCGGTCTGTCGCAGTTTCTGGCTGTCGGCGATGGACCGTGTGTCGGTGATGGACCGTGTGTGACCGTGTGTCGGTCTGCCGCAGTTTCTGGCTGTCGGCGATGGATCTTGTGTGACCGTGTGTCGGTCTGCCGCAGTTTCTGGCTGTCGGCGATGGAGCGTGTATCGGCGTCTGACTCGGAGGTGCTGGGACTGCAGCTTCAGGGCGCGGCCACCGTGTTCGCACCGACAGACCGCGCCTTCCGCTCACTGGGTCAGGACCAGATGGACGCCCTCACGGCCGACATTGAACTGCTCACCAAGGTTAGCTTATCCGCGGGCAGCAGTCATCGACGCCTGTCTGAATACCATTGCTGAGTCGACGGAGCGATGATTTGGTGGAACGTGTTTATTTACTTTTTTCGAACTAGAACTGGCGATGTTGTTTCTCTTATAAGCAGGCACGCAACTTTATTTATATCAGTTTGCTCAAGTGCATCATATTTAGTGCTTGTCTGCTTATCAACTAACAAGCGTAGGCTTCTAATAAAAAACGATAACGACTAACGTATAAGTTGGCAACAGATGCATTCCATTACCTGCACCAAATGAGATGGAATGCATGTGGTGCCTTCAAGATATTTGTAAAAAGCAAACTTTCTGAACTATCAATTGTATGTTAATATCTCTTCACAGACAGTGAAGAACCACATTTCGTCGCGCCTTCTCAGTTCGGGGTCGTTCCAGCAGAATTTAACGTACCAGGTGGCCACGAAGCAGGGCTCAGTCGATCTGTGCAGACAAGGCAAGAATTTTACCGTAAGTTAACTGGTAATGGGTCACACGCACTTGCATTCTGAGTAGGTAGGTATAAACTCAAGTAATCTACATTCCAGTAATTTTATAAGCGCCCACATTTCGTAAGAGACCGTCCACTGCACTTGCCTATAATTTATAAACACTTATAAGGATCTTTAAACAGTTATCTACTTATGTCTGCATTATTTACAATTCCACGGAGGACTTATATTGTTCGAGACATAGGCTCCTGGAGTCTTCACGACTATTCTGGTGAGCAAAGGTACCACTTTTTGCCATATACCTACCTATAAAATGGCATACCTATAAAATGATCTTGCACTGAACTTCTTGAGACTTTTACCGCAAGGTGTTCAAACCGATCATCTGCCCATCGACGACCATTGCAGGCCAGCCCTCCGTACCACCACCGCTGTGTGTGTGTCTGTGCCGACAGGTGGACGGACTGCGGGTGCAGCAGCGTGACGTCATGAACGCCAACGGCATCCTGCACGTGATAGACGGGGTGCTGCTGCCGCGCGAGCGACGTCAGACCTCCGGCGGCCACTCCTTCCACAACAGAACCAGCACCAGCAGCAGCAGCAGCAGCTCGCACTTCGTCCGGAAAGGTCGGTAACGCGATAAATACGGTAAAACAAAACTCTGCGAAAGCTTCGAAGCCCATCTTTTTATGAGTTATATGTTGTACCTACGTTCGTGCGTGCATGCTTGCACATGTCATCCATGATTTGGCTAATAACTCGATAACGGCAGCAGCTATGTACATGACATTTAGCACGATGCGGTGTTAGATTCGCATAATAATATTTAAATTTAGCTTTGCTTCGTCATCAGATTCAGCCGTAGCACGCGCAAATGAGGTTCTGGACCGTTTTCGTGGAGCTCCAGATGGCGCCACTGTCGCACTGGGAGATGGCGTTGTAATCATAACCGAGTTGTATCCGACCCGGGAATAATCCCGAGAATATCTTACCAGACTCTGACTCTAACGCCTCTGACTCCAGCGCCTCGGAATCCAACGCTTCTTTCTAACTCCAACGCTTCTGACTCCAACGTATCTGACTCGGCACTTCTGACTCTGTACTCCTGACTGCCGGCAGGCTCCACCTACCAGGAGCACTTCAGCTCCTCATCGTCGTTCAAGACGGTGAGGCGAGGCGATGGCTCGTCTCACTCCACCTTCACCTCCAACAAAGTCTCCACCAGCGGCTAGCCAGCTGCGTCCACGAGGTTATCGAGCAGGAGCTCAACTCCCGCTAGCTATAACTGGTGGTAGCTGGAAGCTGGAAGAGGAAAGGACGAGGCAGCTTGATTAATTGCTGCGACCTGTCTCTAGGAGCTTCTTTTTCGGACCGACCAGGACGTTCAGATGCTGCCGGATTATTGTGTTTAAGCGGAATGTTGTCGATGCGATGCCCTTGGTTGTGTTGATGTGAGATGCCTTCAGTGTGGATGTAGGATCGCCTAACAGTGGCTTGCTATTTGCATGTCTAGTATACAACACTTTCAGAACGTCTCCAAATGTGAGGAGCCAAAGGCGGCTTTCAATTCGAGTGCCTCCGTGCGTCCCAATCTGCAATCGTTGGTAAAAATGGAGTGTCATAACATAAAAGCCACGGGCTCAACCCCTATAGCCTCGCAACCACACTGCCGTAGGATATGCAGTCACGTGACGAGTAGTAACAGACGGTCATCCGTTACCAGCCGCAGAGTAGTTAGCTTGGTACGTGGCTTCACAGGGATTTAATTTGTCTACTGTGCGCCGGGCGGTACGCTGACCTACCGTGACCATAATCCTAACGGCTTCTTTTAATTTACGTGCCGTCCAGCTCTGTACATGTCTGCAAAAAATGTTCACTCATACAACCAATGTATTTGGAGCCTGTATAGCCAGGCCCAGTTTTAACGCTTATCTGGACAATATATCGTGGTGTATGTAGATTGTAGGTGTAAGACGTTTACAAACAACACAAATGGATATCACTCAAAACATTATTCTGCTGTGCGAGAGAAGTGTATTTTATGCTGCATTAATTTTCCGTTCTTGTGCATTCTTGTCATACTTAACATTGTTGTTGCATCGCTTGGTTTAGAAGCACATTGGCTCGTGTGTTAACTGTACAAATAGTTAACCTTTGCAGTGATTTTAACAGTAAAATACACATTAGCCTACCAATAATGTCTATATATCAAGCGGCTGTCGCACCGGCCAGCAGGGGACGCTGCTGTCGGCAGAGGGGGCAGCTTAGAGAGAGCGCGGGGCGCCTTCTCTGTCGCCCTGGCGAGACGCAGCCGAGCCGCGGCGGTCCCGGTCCCGGTCCCGGTCCAGTCAGTCAGCCGGCGACCGCCGAGACGACAGGAGAGCAAGGTGACAGACGAACCGCCCAGGCCAGCAGGACCGACACCACGCCCGCTTCTCTGCTGATCGAGCTGTCACGTGACCGACCGCCGCTCCCCTGCCGTCCGCAGCTCAGGTCACGCTGGTCCAGCTGTTGTTTGACACGTGACTGTCCCCTGCTCCCTGCCGTCCGCAGCTCAGGTCGCGTTGGTCCAGCTGTTGCCTGTCACGTGACTGTCCCCTGCTCCCTGCCGACCGGCAGTCATGCTGTGTGCTGCGGAGGTAGGGTCGGATGTCGTGTTGCCCTGGTCGGCGGCGCCGATGTCCAGCCCTGTCACTCTGCTGCACCGGACCATCCAGCGTCGACTGAGCCAGGACCAGCTCACCCCCGGCCGTCGCGCCCGACGCAGGCTCTTCGCAGCCGTCGACAGCGACGAAGTCAGTCGGTTCGTCAAACGGGAGCTGGCCGCTATCCGCACCACCGACCGACGCCGCTACAACTTCGACTTTGACAAGATGCAGCCGCTGGAAGGTCGGTTCCAGTGGGAGAGGGTCGGGGGCGCTCCGAGCCCGTGTGAGAACACACCGCTGCACCGGTCGGCGAGGCGGCTGCAGCTCGATGATACCCAGACGGCGGCGGTGAGCGACCCGCGGGACCCCGCCAGGTCACCCTGGGACCACGAGGAAGCGCTGGCCTGTCGACTGACGGCCCACCTGTTGCGACCCGTCCACCCGATCTCCACCGGCAGACGCGCCGCCGGTGACCCGTCCGAGGTCAGCAGGGTCAGCGGGGTCAGTGGGTTCGGCGGGGTCAGCGGGGTCAGCGAGGTCAGTCGACCCGACGAACACCTCGAGAACCCAGCGTCACCGGCCCAACCCGCTCCTGCTGGTATGTTGACGTCAGCGGGCAGCACAGGCGACGCAGCGGGGAGCCCTGCTGATGTGGGCCCAGACCGTCCTGCCGGTCTGGTGACGTCACGTCCTGCTGACCTGATGACGTCACGTCCTGCAGCTCCCCTGCGACCGTCATCCGTTACAGGTGTGTATTGTTGTATGTGCACGAATCACTGCCGTCTCTCTGTTACATGTATTGCAGCCGCGAGTCTTCTCACTTCGTTTTACATATTTGCCATTTCAGTTCAACGTGCAAAGCTGCCTGTATGTAGGCTGGTCTGTAAGACATGCATGTCGTGCGGCACAGTCTACGTGTCAGAACGAGACAGCAATAATGACCTAAAAACCGGCCGTTCACCTTACAGTCTGAATAGTCTAACAGCAGAGTGAACGGTCTGGCGTGCTGGTTTGTGACTTTTTCGACATGCGAGCAACTCGTCATCCTGACCAAATAACCTAAAATACCCGTCATCCCGCTGTATTAGCGCAACATATTTAAAGAAGCGCAACACATTAAAAGAATAAATACATTTACTGATGCAATGCAAACAACTTTTTCGAAACATAGTAAAGTAAAAATCTGCATTTAGGTCCAACGACTATGCTGCCAAAATAATTGTGTAGCTACGATAAATATTACTTCAACTTGTTCTAATCATATTCTCAACATCATAATTATATGCTTACGCTCGAAAACGCTAAATACTTCACGAAATTTTGTCTGTCGTCGAAGTCTGTCGTCACTCCAGAACTATGTCTTTGTCAAAATATTTTTTCACATTTAAGAATAAAACCATGATCTTTAGGTCCAGTAGGATGTGCCTATTTAAATTTGATATAATAGCATGGATGATAGTGACCATAATGCGCCCCCTTACAGCTAAAACAGTAAAAAGTAAACGTCTCATACATATAAATCAAGATTGTAAATGAACTATGGACATTTTCTACCAAACTAAGCACTTCATTAAGCAATGCAAGTAGCAATTTTGCATGAATTGGAGGTTTTGCAAAGCCTTTCAAAGGTCGCATTTAGGCACATTGTACGCAAGTTGGGCCAAGGACGGACGCATTTAGAGGACCTAACATGTCAATGTACTTTTACATTGTAGTTGATAATAGCATGCACAAGTAAGGAATGCGCATGATTATTTATGTTTCGAATGCAATTCTCCAATGAAATAAGATTCTCTATGTAGTCAAAAAATAGATAAAGTAAATTCAATAAGAAAATTTGTCACATTTTAAAAGTTTAAGCTAGTGGGCTGTGGGGATTATTGTCCCAAAAGATCCCTTGTCCGGTATCAGCTGCAAAGTTACCAAAGGTTCATGCAAATATTGCATTTAATCATGAATAAAGGGTATAATGAGCCCATTATTACTACATTTCGGGCTTAAGTTACCATCAACTATCGTTTAAAACAATTGCATGACATCAGGTAAATGATCCATGAAAACCAATGTTCTCCCCTAATATCAGGCCAGTGATGATAAATTTTCAACAGGTTACCCTGAAGGTATAGTGTCTCTCGAGTATATTTCGTGAAAAAGCATGTGCAATTTTACCTCTACCCTGAAAATACCATGGGCGGACTTGTGTATGGGCATTGGGCGCAATTGGTAATTTGTGGCCTGTTTGGTGAAAGGTGATTACTTTTGTCCAGCTGTCTTTTGTATATGATGTTTTGTTGCATAATAATGTTGTCATATGCTGTACGCAAATACAGAACGTTGAAGTTTGTTCAACCGCTAAATAAAAATACACCAGAGCGTTCAATGTGCTTTTTTCATTTAAGAAAAGTGAAAACACAAAATTTAATTGATTTGGTTCCTACGTAAAAAGATTAACCCTGGTCGTAGATTGAAGGCTGCAAAACCATGAATTAATGCTAGGGATGGTTAAGTATAGATTCCAAAACGAATTGAAATGGTAGGTGCCTGGTGAGATATTGGCGTGGGCGCAACTAAGAGACCTGGCGCAGTTTGGAAACTCTCCCATAGATACTTTCAGTGTTAGAGAATCGTTGGTTAGTGTTTGTTATTGGTGGACATCCTGGCCCAGCTATACACGCAACGCCAGGCGGTCACCGTTTTTCGGAAGTTTTGGTGGAGGAAACCTTGGAAGTCGATGATATCCATTCAACATTGTAACGCCCATAGACGTAATGTTAAATAAAACCATTGCTGAGGCCGCGTCCACTACCCCGCTTCCGACGCCCATGCATACACGCACACGTATTCATCTACACCCTTTTCATCCCCTAATACCACTCAGCGTCCCCTATCGGCAATGGCATTCCG
>JARBER010148248.1:0-10829 GCA_030265075.1 Balanus glandula
CGAGAGAGAGAGGCGAGAGAGAGAGGCGAGAGAGAGAGGCGAGAGAGAGAGGCGAGAGAGAGAGGCGAGAGAGAGAGGCGAGAGAGAGAGAGGCGAGAGAGAGAGAGGCGAGAGAGAGAGGCGAGAGAGAGAGGCGAGAGAGGCGAGAGAGGCGAGAGATCCCAAACATATCGATCTACCAGAACTACTGCTCGGCTGCAACTGGCATTTCACAAACTTTTCTCCCCACGTGCGGCCAGTGTTAGTGTTTTACGAATGCTAGTTTCGTGGAAGAAAAGCTGATTGGCTGCGGTTATTGTGTAATAAGAAATAATAGACTTCTTCTGTTGTTTTGTATATTTTTCTTTTGTTGACTGTTCTATGTCTAACGCTTACTTTTAGCTTGCGTCCTCCGTCTGTCTCATGGCATGCCTGACTTATTAATAAGGGAAGATGCCTAATTAGCGACCCCCTTAGCTAGAGCGGCCATTGCTCTAAATTGGCAGTGCCAAAACTAAACGACGATAATAGTCCGATAGGCTCAACATTTTGTATGCAACTATACACGCGCACTCTTATATATCTCATGCAACCTATTGTGTTTTGCAATGTCGTGATCCCTTGCAAAAATCGCAAATAGGGAACCCACCCCGTTATGCGTCCTGTTCCTGGTCACAAATAAGTCTATGGACACCTCCATTGTCATTTCACAAAAAGAAACGGGTAACTAAACTGATGTATTGTTATATAACGATGAGCAACACAACAAAAAAACGTTGCACCAATGTGAATAAATTTAGCGGGGCTTCCAACATCTATCCACTTTTCGAGATATGGTGCCGCTGTCACCGAAAAATCCATTAGATATAAGTTGTTACGTACTGGCATAATGCACATTTTGTATCCTGGTCGCTAAAAGGGAACAGAGAAGTCGAACAGATCGCTAAAAGGAAATGTGAGGTCCGACGCGTTTTAGCTCTTCAAAAAATGAAATAATTGCTGTTTCATTTGAAAGAGCCGCAATTAAAATCGTCATTGCATGTACATTTTAGTCGTTTTTCCTTTCATATCATCGCAGCAACAACCAGTGTTAAGAACAGGCTGACGATGCACACGTTTAGCATAATAAATGTGCCTATTTTGTGTCAGCTGAACTGGAACGGTCCTGTGGAACCATATGAAGCCATAAATGTGCTTAATTTGTTCAAATATATACGAGGAACATTTGTACAGATCCTTTTAGTTCCTTTCTATTATCATTTTTCTAAAACAGGGGGTCGCAAATCGAGAGGGGTAGCTAATAGGATAACTACTTTCCCCTACATTCAACTTGCGAGTATTGTGTATATTGTATATTGGGCCTGTTCCCGTCACGCATCTAACCTCCTCCAAGTTGCTCCAACTGCAACTGCTCCTATTCCTTAACACAGAGCAGTTACATTTGGAGCCAGTTGGAACCAGTTGTATCCATTTGGATCTGCGACGGAAACAGGCCCAATACTTTGTCCAATGTGAATGTTTGATTCCCCTCATCCTGAAGTGCGAATGACCAAGACTGCACTAATATCAAACAGCTCCGAAGCATCTTCGCAGCGTGTCTGGTAGCCTAAGAAATCCGCTCCGCCCGCTCAGAACGCCAGGCACATTGTCTGTGAAACCACCGGCCACCTCCTGGGGCCGACTGATGCCACAGTACTGCCCCTCCCCGCCGCAGCCGGGTCGCGGTGGGGACGGCGCCGTTGTCTGTTGACCGTGTCTGGGTGTTGGTGTCTCCGTCTGACGCCGCCGCCTGGCTCTCTATCAGGACGGCCGGCAGACCGGGTCGCGGTGGGGACGGCGCCGTTGTCTGTTGACCTTGTCTGGGTGTCGGTGTCTCCGTCTGACGCCGCCGCCTGGCTCTCTATCAGGACGGCCGGCAGACCGGGTCGCGGTGGGGGACGGCGCCGTTGTCTGTTGACCGTGTCTGGGTGTCGGTGTCTCCGTCTGACGCCGCCGCCTGGCTCTCTATCAGGACGGCCGGCAGACCGGGTCGATGGCGCCGGGTCACAGGGGAGCTGACCTCTGCCGCGCCTCAGGCAGTGTCTGCCAGACACGGCCGCAGTGTCCGCCAGACACGGCCGCAGTGTCCGCCAGACACGGCCTGTCGGTGGTATATCATGCTGCGGGGGCTGGAGGGAGGGAGGTAGGGGGTAAACACAAACATGACGCTTTGCTGTGTGGGTTTTACTAAGTAACCGTATCATTCGTAGAAGCGTGACGGCTGTCTTAGGAGAGCAGTGTGTACAAATACGACGGCAGTGAACAGGACGGAATTTCAGCTGAAGTTTGTCCAAACCATTGCTGTACTGCCAGCATGAATTTGCAATTCACATTCATCCCGGTGGATAGCAGGGCCGTGTTAGCGCCGTTGGTCGTCGATCCGAGTCGGGAGCTAGTTTGCCGTTATGTCCCGCCGAGAGTCGTTTGCGACTGATTTAACGAGGTGGGCAGACGACCAGCCGGCCCGCGGGTCTGCCGAACCACCACCTGTTCCCCGCACCTCGGCCGAACCACCTCCTGTTCCCTGCACCTCGGTCCTGCGTGTCAAGACGGGCCTACAGATGACGTCTGACTCAGCAAACCTCGCCCCTGCGTGTCGGGACGGGCAGATGAGGTCTGACTCGGCAAACCTCGGTCCTGCGCGTCGGGACGGGCCTACAGATGAAGTCTGACTCGCCAAACCTCGCCCCTGCGTGTCGGGACGGGCAGATGAGGTCTGACTCGGCAAACCTCGGTCCTGCGTGTTAAGACAGATGACGTCTGACTCAGCAAACCTTGCCCCTGCGTGTCGGGACGGGCAGATGAGGTCTGAGTCGGCAAACCTCGGCCCTGCGTGTCAAGACGGGCACATGAGGTCTGACTAGGCAAACCTCGGTCCTGCGTGTCAGGACGGGCAGATGAGGTCTGACTCAGCAAACCTCGGCCCTGCGTGTCAAGACGGGCAGATGAGGTCTGACTCAGCAAACCTCGGTCCCGCGTGTCAGGACGGGCAGATGAGGTCTGACTCGGCAAACCTCGGTCCTGCGTGTCAGGACGGGCAGATGAGGTCTACTCAGCAAACATTGGTCCTGCGTGTAAGGACAGGCAGATGAGGTCTGACTCAGCAAACATTGGTCCTGCGTGTCAAGACGCAGGACCGATGAGGTCGTCGAGCGGGGTGTCAGTCTGTTCCTTAGCTTTAGGACCTTGGAAGTTGTGATTGATTTTACCAAACATTGAATAAAAGTGTATTGAAATAATAAGTAATTTATCCAGTATCCAGCCCATGATGGCTTAAGTGGTGACTGCAACCCTCGTTTTTAGGACAATCGTCATAATGGCTCATCTATTTTCTAAATTATATTTTTGCATAGCTTTGTTTGTGACTGTATGACTAATGTCTATAATGTAATGCTTAAGTTATTCAATAAAAGGAACATGTTATTATATTATTTCTTTTCAACGAAATCATCCAGCAATTGAAAAAGCACTGGCGGTTAAATCGCGGGTTAATGTTTGCACGCAACGACAAACTATGTTGTCATGGCGATATCTCCATTGGCACTGTTTCAGTGCTTTTATATGAAAGGAAAATGTAAAATATGTCACGCCAGACATGTGTTGCAAAAAAACATCGTTTGTCGCCAAATAATATAGAGATGCATTTATTTTTTTCATTTTTGAAATTGAAAACATTATTTTAATTATAAATTGAGATACAATCAATCTATACCCTAATGTGTAATAAAATCATGCAGAGATGTAATTGAAAATATAATTACTTTCCTTTAAGCGAAATGTACTGCGCATCCATCTTGCTATTGGGTTCTGTTGGATCAAGGTCTAACAGATGAGTGGCTTTACACGATATATTGCTCGACTTATTGGCTGGCGTGACCGACATGCTCATGGCCAACAATGTCGAATTTCTCCGTGAATTGGTAGGCCGTTCAGTTGTCAGCGCCCGGCCGTGACATTGGTGACACATTGTCGGCGCCCGGCCGTGACATTGGTGACACATTGTTTGGCGACGTCTTCGCTACTGATTCGGCGGGCGAGCCGTGAGCCCGAGCCGTGAGAGCGGCCACCACTGCGGCGTGCCGGGCAGCCAGCTATCAGCTGAGCCGCCGGTAACACAGGCGTGACACGAGGAGGGCCGGCAGGCTGATGGTGGAAACCGATCTCGAATAGGTCTCAGCTTGTTTCCGAATATTCCAGAAGTATCCGTATTTATTTTAACTCAATCCAGCTTGTTGTAGTACAGTTGGAGTCATTTGCTGTTTTCACAATGTATTTGAATCGATTTTTTTATAAATTTAGTGATCGGGAAATTCCAGGTATTCGGCAGGATTTAGAGGCAAAAGTTTAACGTGCCCACTCAGCCGGACACGGTCCGCCCCGCTCACATACGTCAACTGGCCTTCAGTGCGGCCGCTGCCACCGACCACGGGCCATCCCAGTCTTGAGCAAATAGCGAGAGCCGAAGCGACTCGAACCGGGCTTTCACTACCGGTTGGGATACAAGCCCAGCGCTCTACCGACTGAGCTTCAGGGGCGGACAAATTTCGTACCATACGTACGCGGCACTGAAAATGTTTTAGATGCTGCTGAAATGTTTTAAAAAGTTTTGGCATTCAAGTTTTAGTATAATTACCATATACATTCCAATACATTATGCACTGGCTTAGGGGATAAAACGCCTTTGTATTGTGTTGGTACCAAATCTTAAAGCACCTTATGGACAGAATATGCAAAACACGGATTGGTGCTGTGAAATGGTTGTTTGGACATCAAATTAATATCTTAAGATGAAAAATAATACCGTTCAAAAACGTTGGATTTGAAAGTAATAAATAAAATATTTTCATAATTTTCCGGGGACCTAAGGCTTGGCCCGACCTGGCTAGTAGGACCAGATGCTTAAGTACCCCGGAAATTCAAACGATATTGTTTTTAAATATTACCAATCAACATTTCTGTACGGTTATTTTCATCGAATTAGATGACTTAGATGACAAAATAATTATTTATCAGCCAAAAAAAGCGTGTATTTCATGCACTTTCGATAAGGTTCCTCAAGAATAGGGTCTCTGAAAAGTAGAGTTATACACGGGGTGGCTATCCCCATGGCTGGCCATACCCTATGGCTAACGGGGCTGGGTGGGGCCAGAAAATCTCTAGATTCCGGCTGTGGCTGTGGCTGTGGGTGTGCCCTACCTAGATGTTTAAAAAAATGCATCAATCTGTCGAAATCTGCAAAATGACACTATCTAAAGAAGTGTGTCTGGACGCTTGAACCACGAAGCTACGCGCCCAAACTTAACAACAATAACTTCCGAGTGTTTTTGTTTCATTCGTTTTGCTATTATTTTTATGGAAAATCCGCTCGGGGCGGCCAACGGCTGGCTGTTTACCTTTGGCCACGGCTGTGGCCCGGCTGTGGCTGTGCGGCCATGGCTGTGGGGCGGGTTGGCTGTGGAAAAGTGCAGCCGTGTAGAACTCTACTGAAAAATATTGGATTTAAAAACTAGGCATGTAGGTAGGTACCTAATCAATAAAAAAGCATTGTGAAAACGGCTATTGTGTCCCATTTTGTTTGTTTAAGACTCATTTGCTGCATCGTTGTTTTTGTTCACAAGTGGGCCAGTTGATCGAATGAAAAATATTTCGTTTTCAGGATCCCCATGTGCACTCCAGCGCGGTACAACGTCGGCCTGGCGCCGTCATCTGACGAAGGACCGGGCAACCTCAATTGCACGGAGCTTCCGCCAGATGTCAGGGCGGAGGACCGGTGCCGCTACCTCAGCTTTGATTACGAGCTGACGACATCCGTGATATGTGGCCTCAGCCTTGTGTTCGGCATTCTATACACCCTGTTTGGTAAGTTGGAATATATGTGTTTGATCTAATTGATATATATTTTTAGCATATTTGTTAACATTATTTAGCTACATGCTCTGAAAGTGGGTTTTCAAATTATATTGCAATTTCCGAGTCCCGCAGTATAATTTGGCATTTTTAGTCAAATATAATTAGTAATTATGAACGAGCGCTTCGCGCTCGCGCGCGCTCTTCCGTAATTACGTACCCTGTTCGAGACTAGTGGTGACTCATGTGGTGGCGCATGGCTATTACTGCGCATGGCGCGTGCCGCGTAAGAGGTGATGAAAAGTAGTTAAACAAAAACACCACAACGGCTGGACCGATTGTGTTCACATTTGGTGTGTGGCTAGCAACCTGTCAGCCGACGCTTTCCCAAAAGTCAGGGGGGGGGGTGACTCTGCACGTGCTCACGTGGACATCCCTATTATATATCTTAGGAACGGCTGAGCAGGTTGTGTTCAAAGTTGGTATGTGGATAGGGACCTCTCAGCCAATGCTTTTCCAAAACTCAAAGATGATCCTCTGCACGTGCGCACGTGCACATCGCTATTCGTTATCTCAGGAACGGCTGAGCCGATTGTGTTAAAATGTTGTGTGTGGATAGGGACCTGTCAGCTGAGACTTTTCCAAAAGGCAGGGTCTGGGTGCCTCTTCACGTGCGCTCGTGTACGCCCGTATTCTATATCTCAGAAGCGGCTGAGCCGTTTGTGTTCAAATTTGGTAGGTGGATAAAGACCTTTCAGCCGATGCTTTTCCCAAAATCGGGGATAGTGTGTCTCGGAACGTGCGCACGTTCGCACCACTACATACTGATAGGGGTGCGGAGACTGAAGGTAAAGCTCAGAAACGGCTGAGCCGATTGTGTTCAAAGATGGTGTTTGGTTATGACAAGTCAGCCGACGCTTTTCCAATAGTTAGTGGTGGTGTGTCACTTCTTGTGCGCAGTCTTTTTTATCTCGAAAACCGTCCACCCCATCGTGCTCGAAATCAGCATACACTAATCGTTCACACTCACTCTTTTGTCGCCAACTACGGCGTTTTACTGGTATAGGTTATCTGGCATAGTATCGTAACAGAGCATCCAATGAATATTTTATCTCATGGACATATTGCTTTGAGATGAGCCCTCGCTGAATTTGGATATAGCTTGTCTAAGACCATAATTCGCTGGAGTCGAAAAACGCCCCCTCAGGATTTTTTGCTAGAACTAAAAAACGAACATCGTTATCAACGTAATTCCTCCGGCTGCCTTCTCTTGCATTAATTTGACGTCCTGTGTGCAATTGTTTTTCTGTTTTGCCAGAAATATTGTATTATATAGCGATTTTATTGCCGTTACTACACGTGAACTTTGACCAAAAACTAGTGAAGCTTGAATAGGCTGTTAACATGTTGTCTTTAAAGCAAAATAGAACCCTTATATAGCAATAGTTAGCAAATGTCAGGGCTAGAACATTGCCATCTTGATTTTTTACTTCCAAAATTTCAACAATACATATTTTGGGGAAAATTTGCTGCAAAAAAAAACAGAATTCACCAAATTAAAAACGGAATAAATTTCACAGAACCAAATACGAACAATATCCCAACCAATTTTCAAAGCATTACCTATCTGTATTTGACTGAGTTATGGCACCATGTATTTATGATTTAATGACGTCCTTTTTTAAATAATTGTTTTTGGTATTTTTTGCCTCGCAATGGGGTATGGGAGTGTTTTTTATGTACCACCAATTTTGTCTTAAAAATGTCAATATTTGAAAATGGAAATTTAAGTAAAAACGCTTAGAAGTGGAAACCCGCTTTAAAATCATTGAATCCAAAATAAAGTGTGACGTGACGACGTCACAACTCACAACCTCAGCGATCAATGCTAGCTGAAAAGGTTTCATATATTGCGTGATAAAGAAAGTCGTTAATACCCAAGAAATTGTATGGACTGTGGCCGAGAATCTTGCGGAGGATTTTATAAACTGAAATGAATGATTTATTTCAACGTATTATTTATTGCATGTTGAACAAGAACACGTAAGGAATATTTGAATCACATGAGCATTCACTTACATCGTTGCAGAGATGAAATAAAGACGCTGAAACAGCGCAAAGCCAATATCGCTTGATGTCAACATCACTGTTGCCATAGCAACCCCTTAGTTTTGAAAAGCTTTATGAATGTGATTGTCATGTTCGATTGTGTTAGTAACTCATCAGTATTTCATGGAGAGAATCTTACTTAACCACTGGATAATGGAATCATCCGCCAACTCCGCGCTAACATCAAGCTATCATAACCATAACGTATCGAACGCAACGCAAAGCCCTATAGAAGATAACGTCTCCATCTCTATAGAGTTAAGTGGTCACCACTCGCGATGTGTTTACATTCTGCGCCGACCGCTGCGTGACGTCACTGGATATCTCTCCGCCCGCGTTCCGTTCGTAAAGCCATGGATGTAGACCTACTAGTATGTGGCTTACTGCTGCATAATTCGTATTATTTTTAACTATACCTAAATAAATGGAAAGGTAACATGAAACAGAGTTTAAACAAAACATCGTTCATTGCCTAAGCCAGCCTAACCAAATCATATCCACGGGGCTGTTCGATCTGTCGTCAGCACGTTTGTCAGTTGGGACGACGCGTTCTTTTCTAAAAATTGAACACCTTGAACTTCCATGATTTAATAATTATAAGCATGGCAGTTATCGAACCCAGCTGTTTTAATGCAGCTCATTTTGGTCATTTCTTGGGAGCCAGTCTTCTCGCCTCGCAGTGCAGAGGACGGCGGTGCCGCTGCCCCGCTCAGGAGGAAATAATCACCAACCTGCCGGCCGGCGCGGTGGATCTGCCGCATTTAAGGTTTATAAATGGTGGTGATACATCATAGCTTAATGTAGGGAAGCTTTCTCAGTCGTCGGGAAGATTCATTTTAGTGACTGGGTGAGTAAACTTCGTCGGTTCAGACTGAGGATATGAGTACAGAAATGAGTATTATTCCACCCCATTCATAAAGCTATTTACCGCGAGCAATGATAGCAAGCACACTTTTAATCATTGTGTAGTACAGAACATACTATTTTGTCACGGTAGCCGTTTTCGCGATGGGTTGTTGCGCCGCCGCTGAGGATAAAATTGCTGAGGTTTTTGAGGATAACCTTAGAAATATTCTTGGTATAAGAATTTCAGGATTAACTTGCTGTTGCATTTTGTTGCTAGAAATGTTTTCTATGGAAATATTTTTAGCAAAATATTGCATGAAAACCACATCCTGGAGGTTATATAAAAAAAATGTATTGATTTATCCTCAAAAACCTAAGTAATCTTATCCTCAGCAGCGAAAAAAACGTCGTAAAAACAGCTACATAGTATGAAATATTACATTTCAAAATGGATTACATTATCATTTGGGAATGCGGTCCTTGCATGAAATGTTTTCGTCTGATTCACTATAGGTATTATTGAGATGAGGTTTTATTTCCTATACTGTCTTCCTGCTGTTCCCGTGACATTCCAGCACTGACCGATCCAAAGGAGTTACTAGGCCGTGATCACTTAGACGCCTAACATCGACCGAAATTGGCACATTTTCTGCTTTACACAAACCACTAAGCAGCTCCGCCAAAAAACATTTTCTTTTCAAAGTAACTTTGCACGCGTAATAAAATGGAATTTGACGAGTTTTTTTTAGGCATGTAAATTTGTATTTTGACCCCAACCAACTCTGATATATGGGGGGTCCATCCCTTGTCAGTGAACAGCATCAGTACTGCAATTTATATAAAATGCGATTATGCTCATTCCTGTTAACTAAAATTCATGTTCATGTTACTGTTCATGGCTCTTGTAATCATACACAAAACGTTAAATAAAAAACAGAGCTATCATATATAGCTATATTCTAGTCAAGGAAGACGTAAATAGAAGATAACTAATAGCTATGAATGACAACGTGTACTGTGACATTTTTTTTTCAAATATGTTGACCTATGTAGACATGTTAAATTATCGTGTTGAATGTATCGCTCAAAGTAGACTCAAAAACGTAAAAATACGTGAATAGTATTGTTTATTGTATTTGCCATATAAATGAGACGGATGACGTCTCCGAAACCGGTAGGATTATACTACAATCTACCTATATATTGCGTTTTATTAAACGTTTTCTATTAAATTTATGTAATTGTCATTTGCGGTGGCAGTAAATCCCCATTCCGTATTCAGAACCAATCTAAATGGATCTAATTTCTCGATCCAGAAGGCACAGTCAATGTGAGGGCGTCATGGAACGTGATCACATTCTTGATTGGTCTAGATTCGATTTCGCTCCCCATAGAACCTCGTCAACCGCAATACTGAGCCGCCCCAGTAATGTCTGTCGGCTATGGAGCTGAATAGTATATATACCTACCTATAGCTTTCTCTGTATATTGGACGGAGACGTTATTTCGTCTCGGCTTTCCACGCGTGCGGTCTGTGTCCACACCGTGGGGCGTGACTGCGGTGACCTGGCCCCCTCGCTCCGCTGCAGCCCGGGCCGGCCGCGGCTTTATTGCAGATTGCCTTATCGTGTGGCCCGTCTGCCAATATCGTCGCCCGCCGACCCAGTCAGCTGCTGCGCCGCTATGGAAGCCGCCATTGTCAATATGACGTCATGCGTCATGGCAACCTCAGCGTTCGTTCGGAGAGGCCATTTTTCCACGCATTTTGCAATTGGCCGTTCGGAAAGCACGAAACGAGGAATTTCACCCGGGATTTCGAAAAAAAACGTGCAATCGCCTGGACATGTCACGGTGGTGTTTTCAAAACATGACGTACCACATGGAAAAGTAGAAAAGGTGAAGAAACATAGATATGAATAATAATCTATGCATTTTAAAGGAAACAGGCCACCTTCCGAAAATTTATCAGAAAACAAACTGATTATATTGTTTAATACAGTTAATTTTTC
>JARBER010148469.1:0-10827 GCA_030265075.1 Balanus glandula
TTTGTTTGCAGCACGTGAGGTGTCGTTGGAGAGGTGAATCTCGGAAAGCAGTACTAACTAACGTACTCGTACAACGAGTTTATAATTAACAACACATAAGTTTTGGCCAAATGACGACCAATAAGTCATTGTCTGAACTCCATATTGGGCCTTATAATCAGTTTCAGAAGAGCTCGGTAGCATCGTTTTTATACGCGAGATTATTTTGCATCGCTTGCCGCTCACGGCCTGGTGTTACCTGCTGCGGCCGGCGCCGCTCAGCATATGGAGACTGCAACGCCGGGCGTCGGTTCACAGCGACATTTCAATCGGCTCGCGCCGCACGAATTTAAGTTTCTGGGAAGAACGATTGGGATCCCGTTTACTTTTGGGCTCCAGTGCAAAGGAATTTCTTATTATCAATTGGTTTTGTTACTGATGACACACCCTATTCCTCACTGGGAAGTAAATCTAAGTGGCTGTACGGGGGGGGGGGAAGCTTGTCGTGTGGCATTGCTGCTGAATGCGGCTTGCAATAGCCTGGGATTTACTCGGTGTCGGTTTTTCCCGAGGCTATGGGACACTGGAACGTATTCTCTGGCCCTGTCTTCCCGGCCAGCGGTGCCAATTAGAAATGCTGTCAGTGTGAAGAATCGACTCCATGGCTAGGTAATCCTGGCGTAAGTGTCAGTCGTTTTGCATATTGATGGCCCTTCATAACGAATGGCTGCCTGGATCATCCTATGTCAAGGCCGCCTGTCCACTAAATCTTAGACGGGAAAATAATGGCTGGCGTTTGCTTATGTCCTGCGTTAAAAATACATTAAACTAGCTCGTTACAAACACATATAATGGAGCTAGGGACAATTGTGTAAGGTACCAATGTTTGGGTTTTTAAAAACAAGAACGTTCACAATATAAATTTGAGCAAAAATGCATACGAATTTGAAATGAGCTCAGAAATGATGAAAGCTTAAATAATTGAGCCATCTCCTTGTAGTTGTATCGTCACAAAAATCCACAAAATAATGACCGAAAATGACGCTGATGTGACATCTTTTGCGCGGCTTAAAAACGTTAATCCACTATGCTGAGTAATAGAGTATTTGGCTCATGTACATTCGAACACAGGCTGCTTCTTTGGGGGATTAGCATTTATTCACTTCCGATGTGTTTTCATGTCGTCACGAATATATTGTGTAGTGTCGTGATGTGTTCTGGGCCACTTGACGATACAAATCGTGACGAGTCGTTGCCAAAGCCAATCATTCCAGTTCGATTATTTCAGTCTTGTATATACGCCGTCGATATTCAGTTACATGATTCATCGCACTTTCAGTCACGCACGGGATTTCGCAAACAGCGGAACTCCGCTTGAGCGGCGAGTGCAATGATTGCGTGCGCGTTGAGTGCCACTCCACCGGAGGAAGAGGTGCCGCCGGTTCCCGGAAAGTGAATCGTTCGGCCGGCCGGCGACTGGCACGATTGGGCGGCCCGGCCCGGCCTGGCCCGGCGCGGCTCGTCAGTCGAGACTGGCACGGCACACCTGACGGTTAACAACGCACTGCGGTGTGAGCCGTCAGCCCAGACAGGTGCAGCTGTCGAGACGGCCGACTCGCCGCCACTTCGCCACGCCGCCGCTCCCGCACACCGAAAACGAGGCCTCTGCGGCGCACAGCTCCCTGTTTGCTGTCTGGATTACAGCCGGCCTGCGCCGATTAGATTACCGCCACCGTGTCGACCGCCGCCGCCGCCGCCGCCGCTGCTGCTGCTGCTGCTGGCTTTGCGGACTGTTTACCTGGTGTCGGACCGACGCCACGTCGCCACGTGTTTCACACACGAGTGTGACGCGATCGAAGCTCTCGGGGTTATCGTCTTTGCTGAAGGTCACGCGGAGGTGCGGGCCGTTCCCGGTATTGGTGACACGCACGGCGCTCGTCGGTTTGTTGTGGTCTGCCGTGGCGATCGCCGGCCCGTCCCGGCGCTCGATAGCGTTATCAGACTAGGAAATTGCCGCCGGTGGCTGTTTGGCGGAGGTGAGGGCCATCAGTGGAGGGTCACGTGACCAGAGTTGCCTTGGTCAGCGGCTGGCGTGTTTCTGGCGTCGTCTCCGTGCCGGGGACTGGCGTCTCCTGCCGTCTCCTGCCGTCTCCTGCCATCTCCTGTCGTTTTCTGCCGTCTCCCGCCGTCTCCTATCGTCTCCTGCCGTCTTGCGACGTCTTTCCGTGCTCGGGAGTAGCGTCTTCCCCGTCTCCGAACTGGCGTCTCTTACCGTCTCCTGCTGTCTCTTGCCGTCTCCTGCTGTCTCTTGCTGTCTCTTGCCGTCTCCTGCTGTCTCTTGCCGTCTCCTGCTGTCTTCTGCGGTCTCCTGCTGTCGCCTGCTGTCTCCTGCCGTCTCCTGCTGTCTCCTGCTGTCTCCTGCCGTCTCCTGCCGTCTCTTGCCGTATCTCCGTGCGCGGGGCGACACACAGGGCGTCCATCAAACGATGGGTCCCCAGGTGGCGCGCAGCTCTGTCCTGCCGGCGTGAGCACGGCACGGTCGGACCGTATTCCGAACTGACGGACCGCCGGCCGGGCTGTGGCGGTGCCAGGAACGGTGTCGTGCTGTGTCGACCTGGCTCGGCAGAGTCCGCTTTTAACTGCATGTTCATTGGAGGTTGTTTCGCACATGCGACTCAGATGTGAGCGAAATGTCACGCGATATAGTAGCAGAAGTTGACGCCGTTGTATATCTACCTTTTCTAGACGGAAAGTATGTATCTGTATCTTATGTAATAGCCTTAATTCGTCCCATCCAGCAACGCATCTGTCTTCGGCCCATCGGCTCGGGTATGCTAGTGCCCACTGCCCACCCGTAAAAGGGGACAAACGAATGTGTATGTTTGTCAACATGATTTTACCTGGAAGAGGACAAAACGTCTGACTCCAAGCCTGACCTGCGACCGAAAAACAGCTAACCTCTCTGCCTCTCGGCAGTGAACCCGGTTCCCGACTTCATCTAGCCCTTCCGTCCGTCTTCCCGCAGTGAACTCACTTAGACGGTGGAGAATGGAGATCGCCTCTGGGCTCCATCTAAGTCTGACCTGCATCCAGATAGTGTCTAACCCTTCTCTGTCTCCCCGCAATGTGTCTGGTGCCCGAATAACGCCTTATCCCGATGTCTCCCCGTGGTGAGCCCGGTATGATTGTGTATCTATTATCTAACCCCCCTCTCTCCCCGCAGTGACTCCGGTAAGACGGTGGAGGAGATTGCTGCGGACATCACCCGTCGTTCCCGGGCCAGTAGCGGTCGCCGCTCCCGTCCTCCCGCCATGGTGCTGCAGAAGAACAGTGAGCCGCCCGCCGGCACTGATGAGACCACGCCGCCCGAGATACGCAGGACGGGCGGCATCAAAGACAGGTGAGGACAAGGCAGGGACATCAGACAGGGCAGGGCAGGACATCGTACAGGGGTAGGACAGACGTATGGTAGGGTGGTAGGTAGGGTAGGACAGACGGCATTAGAAAGGGCAGGTCAGGGTAGGATAGGGGGCATCAAAGACAGGTGAGGGCAGGACAGGACAGGGGACATCAAAGACAAGTCAGGTTAGGGCGAGACTACGCCGCCCAAGATTCGACGCACCGTCGGCATCAAAGACAGGTGAAGGCAGGACAGACGGTATCAGACGGGTCAGGGCAGGGCAGACGGCATCAGATAGGACCGGTTAGTGCGAGACCATGCTGCCCGAGATCCGCCGCACGGGCAGCATCAAAGACCGGTCAGTTCGGGTCAGGTCGGGTCAGGTGGTATCAAATATAGATCAGGCCAGATCAGAGTCACTGCATTACATACAGGTCAGTGGCAATTCAGATCTTTCCGGGCCGGGGCATCAGGGTCAGATCGGGTCTCAAATCTATTAATTTCCCACTCTTACCACAGACACAGAGAGACAGAGCGGACCTGAGGTGGGGGCAGATTGTCAGCAGGGACCGGTGAGAGGCAGCCGAGTAGCTTCAGCTGTGATTTATGGTGGTTAAAGCTCGCTCAGGCGGCAGCGCTGCGGCGTCTGGGTGATCTGGTGATCAGGTGGTGATGACCTGGTGATCAGGTGGTGATGACCTGGTGACCTGTTGATCAGGATTTCACGTTTTGGTGATCTCACTGCCCCGGGTGGCTGTGATAGGATTTCGTAACCGATGTGACGGAACGCATAAACCATTTTTCTAAAGCCATCGTGTGGTGCCCTGATCTGGAAAGTTATATGCTCTTCTTTCGAGTGAACGCGTTTGATGGCCGGGAGCCCAGCACAGATCAACAACATATGACAACCTTTCCCGAGTCAAATTTCACTGAGAGGTCGCTTTAGTCAGTGTCGTAGGCGCTGACTGAAACGAACTCTCATTAGCGTTGGGCAGCGCAAGAGGACTCGTAGCGTTAACTCGTGGAGCTCTCTGGCTCCGACATGCCACACAAATATACCGATTTCGCTGACATACGCAGCACGCTCCCAGTGAGCTGACGTGCGGCGTATGCACCTGTGGCTGTCATCTGTAGGGGGGAGGGGGGTCGGAATGCGGGAGCGCTCTAAAGAGGCGGAATTTGGTAGCGCTGTGAACGGGAGCGTAATGTGGTAGCGTGCTGTGCGGCCCGCGTCACGCGCTGTCGGACGGAAGTCCAGTCGGAACCGGCTAGTCACCGCTGGAATCTGGTGATGCAGCGGAAACCGCAGACCGCAGAGCTACCGAAACTCTTATGAGTGTACAGAAGGACGTACAAAGCAGACGCTGGTGCACGAGTGTTTGAGGAAGCAATGCGTTGGAGGCTATCTGCAAGTGTGGGGTTATCTGAAAGTGGGTGACGTAGTGAAGTTGTCCTGCTTCTGAACTCTCTCATTCATGCAAGGGTCTGCGTACGATGCTGTGTAAATGTCGTCGGCGTATTTGTCGGCTGTGTAGATCTACTGTTGGCCGTTGCATTTCCGCTTTAATCTGAACAATGATGTGATTTTGTCTGTGACCTATGTACTTCCTTTGGGGGTATTTCTTTGGTAAATATAAAGCAATAATCTACTAATAGAAAGCAACGATAAAAGATCATGATCTCGGTATTAGATCAAACGTTTCCAAATCAATATTCCAAATATGTACGTCGAGGCTCAGCACTTACAGTTTATTTATAGTTTAATGTCAAGCTGCTGACTGCTGACTTATTACACCATTTCTCGTCTTCTCTGTTTGTTGTGAGTCAAACGATTTGTAAGTTGAACTAATAATTCTGCTTTAATAACGTGAAAGCCTTCGTCGGATTCTGACGGACAGACTGGCTGGCTTGCGTGGTAACTAGCCCACACTGTCTTTATTTGGCTGAACGTATATTTGCCTCCCGCGCCTGCGTCATTCCACTTCTACTTTCCTCGTCTCCACGTCTGTAGACTTGGCACCGTGCTGGCAGCCGACTGTGAATATGAATGGAAGATTGTGAATACCGTCGGGCCGGCCCCGTTCCGCACTATAGTCTGCCGATGATGGAGCGTCATGCGGCCCCCAGGCGCAGTGTCAAGGCTATCTGACGCGATATTATCGCGCTGCCAATGTGAGATGGTATCGGTACGGCTCGTGGGGGCCCCTTTTTGCTATGCAGCGCTACAAACGGGCGAGATTGCATCTCAGTATCGACCCAATCGTGAATATGGATAGCCGTGATTGATCCGCTCGGATGATTTCGGTCTGGTTCTGGTTCCGGTTCGGTTCTGTAGACCGCCGGCGGTGACGGATGCAGTCGTTAACCTTCAGCGAAGGCGGCTGACAGCACCATATAAGGCTGGCCAGACTTCAATGACGGTCCCCCAGGGAAGGTTACAGTCAGGATGTTGTCCTCGAATTCAACGCGATTTTTAGGCGCAAGGCATTTCCTTCATAAGGTTGTGCAAAGACAATTTCCGCATATCTGCTACATCGCGTACGTCAAGCTTCTGACAGTTGTTTGATTTACTCTCGAGTTCGACGATTAGCGAAGCATTCATGCGCAAATGGATAGATTTGATGGAGATACCGTAAGTGTCACGTACACTGACCTGTCTTATCCTACAGATAGTGTGGTTTTACGAGGATGCCGAGATGGGAGATGGAGTCATGAATCATTTCGTTTCTAGCTGTATTCACCTTGTGCTTGTTTCCATGCCCCTCCCCCAGTGTATTTTCGTTGTTACTTCCGCCCGCCTTTCCATCGTCTCTCACAGCCATTCCTTCTGCTTCCCTGCCTCTCTATTCCGCATCTCCTTGTCATCTCTCCTCCCCTTGCCCGCGTCTCCGTGTCTTCCACTGAACGTGCCTCCCCGTCGCCTGTTGTCTTTGTGGCCTGGTCAATAAATAGTTTGTGGACTCGTGGGACGCCGCTGGTGGCAGCACGAAACTCACACCGGCCCTTCCATTACGGAGAGGAGGGACAGGGAGTGAGGGAGGGAAGAAGGGTGGGAGAAGGCTGGTCGACCGGCCGTTTTTCCTCCCCGATACCCCCCCCCCCTCCTTCCCCTCCCGACGAACCAGCAGTCTCCGGTCAATACATCCCCGTCTCTGATGCGGAGTGACGATCCGCCGCTGTGCCGGGAGGAGGGTGGCGCGTCCCGACACCTTCCAGGCGGCGTTTATTGCTCCAGGAAATTGATCGCGGTTTATTGGTCCAGGAAGATGATGGCGTCGGCGAGGCGTCAGAAGTTCGCAGGCTGCGACGCCATGTCTGTCGCGGAGATGATGAGACCGGGAGTGAGTCGGGTGACGCAATGTGTAATGATGGGCCAGTTGGGAGACATCCACGGTGGGAGGTCTAGCCAGGGGCGCTGGTTTCTGAAAGGATTGGGAGGGTCCAAATGCTACTTAGATATATTTTAATTCCATTCTTACCATGCAACCTCATAGGCCTAATGTTAAAATTTGAAACTATTGGAAGGGTCCAAGCCCTCCCATGACAGGTATACGAGTACAAATTAACACCGGTGGGTCTAGCCGCATTTGTGCTAGATTCCGGCACTTAGGATTTTACCCAGGGAGGGGCGGTGAGCCTCTTAACATCTAAAAACGCTTTCGCGAGATCTCGCCGGCTCGCGCGCCTAAAAGGGCCATCCTTGCCTCCAGAGAGGGATGGCCGCCCCCGTCGCCACTCCCTTGTCTACGTGCCTGGCTGGAATCGTATTCGATTAGTGTCGATCAGTTTGACTTGTTCTGTATCGGGACAGACACGGCTGACGTGTTACTCCGTCCTCCTGCCGGCTGTCTGGGACTGTCTGTTGGCTGTCTGGGACTGTCTGCCGGCTGTCCTGCCGTTGTCTGCAGTTACCGGCTGTCTGCCGATGCTTTTTGTCGCTGTCCTGTGAGCCTTTCGGGCTGCCTGCCGAGCCGTCTGCCGTTGTCTGTTGTCTTGTCAATTATTGTCCTGTCGTCTGTCTGCAGAGATGTTTGTTATTGTCTGCTGATGTTTGCTTCCTGTCCTTCCCTGTCCCGCTGTCTGTCTGCAGGGATGTCTGATGCTGTCTTCCGCTGTCTGCCACTGTCTGTTGTCTTGCCATGTCTTGTCCTGCTGGCTGTCTGCTGTCTCGTCATTTCCTGTCCTGCTCCCTGTCCGCTGACCTGTCTATACAGGCTATCTCCCGTCTTCTCCTGCTTATCACGCCGCACAGAGCGGCTGCAGAGGCGGTGCCGACAGGTGCCATCACGGCACGGACGTTTGTTTGGTTTGTTTGTTTGGACTGCGGCGATGGCGGCGCGGTCGGTCGCGTGGCTCTGTTATGACGCCGCCGCCGCCGGCGCCCGGCTGCCGTGATGACGGAAGACTCGTGCTGGCGGTGAGGACGGAGGTGGCAGGGCTGCTTCAGCTACTCAGTGGCGGTCGGACTGCCTCGCTTCACCGCGGAGGCTCGGTTCCAGTCAGAGTTAGTTGGACGGAGTTGACAGTGATGTAAACATTCCGCTGTAAACATGGTTTCAGTCCATTTATGGTGAAATCAAAAGGGATTTTAGTAGTATCGCCTACGGCAAGTGAAGTCATGGATTGGTCGCTCATTTTGTATAAATGAGTTCACCTTTCAGCGATTTTGCCCTGATCGATCAGGCTCTGTCCAAGTCAGTCACTAAGCCTGCCTGTCTCTGTCTGACTTCACTAGGGCGGACACTGGAGGGGCCGGTTTGTTGAGTTCTGAGTCAGTCATCTGTCCTCGTCGCTGCCGGCTGCTCCATGAAGTCTCACCACATCGCCGGGACGTCGTGAACGCTACGGGCTCGGATGCCCCCCGTGTCGCCTGTGAGTCGCGTGGTGGCGCAGCTCGGCGTCAGTTTTTACTGTCGCCGCCTCAGTGCCTCAGATTAGTGCCCTCCCTGTGGCCTTCGGGCGGCTATAAGGCGGGCCGCGGCCGACAGCTCCGCGGGGCCGAGCTGTAGCTGCAGCTGCGGCGCTGAGACGGCCGGGTCTGGGTTCGCAAAGGCGGGGACTTCGGAGCGGCCGCTTTATAAAGTTGTGAAACATATACGGGCACCTCGCACACCAAAGAAACATTGGAATACACTGTGTTCATATACTGGTGTGAGCTGTATGGTTAGGGGTAATACATGGTAAAATGATAAAATGAAAAGGATTCGTAGTGGTATCACCACTTCATACAGTGACCATTGGCTCGGCATTTCCGTGGACGCTCTCTGCAATTCGCCGTCACATTTCACCTGGCGGTTCTGAGTGGGTGGAATTGGACGGCATGCATTATTTAGTTGGTCGTTAATTACCGTCACGTTCTCAGTTTATGGTAAGCTGCGGTGGCAGGCGGTGGTGGCGCAGTTGGCCTGTTCATGCTGGCAATTTGTCTGCCACCGTTAATGCCGCTTATATGACCCAATGTAGCTTACGAAGACGGTATCACTTTCTAGTGTTGGTTTTGTGGCGACTGGTGGCTATGGTGATCCGTACGTGTTTGTGTTAGCCATCCAATGACGAGGGAGAGATGTGAGCCGAAAGAGGGCTCCAGCAGACTGTTGGTCTGGCTCTGTCACTGAGACTAACGGGCGTCTACACGTGGCGGGCCAAAGGTCACCATCAGCTGTCCGCCTGTCCTAGCCCGCCTCTGTTTCTCGTCTGGTCCTCGGAAGTTGGAAATGTAAAAAACGAGGCTGCGCTTGCCGCTGCATTGGAAACGCTAAAAACGAGGCTGGACTGGCGGTCACAGCGCGTGTTCGGCCGGGCGCTGGTGTTTGTCACGGTGTAATCTGATGATCTTTTTAGCGTGGTGTGCAGCGTACACGGATGAAACGCATCGCTGCTCTGTGCCGGTATTCTGTTTCGGGATGGCAGTGGTTGTGTGACAGCGTCGAGTGCAGAGTGGTATCGAACTTAGCAGTTATTACCTTGCTTATCGTACTGAGAACTACGAGTAATCTCAACTGTCACACGTTTAGAGCTGGATTTATGGATGAAATCAGAGTGTTTTTTACTTTTTACTTTTGGAGAGGGTTCAGTGGCGTATTCCCCAAAAAGAAGAGGAGCAATGAAGGGAAGGGAAGGGAAGGTTGGTTAGCGAAAATTATTTGATTGGGGAGGCGGACAGTAGATTACCAGCCGTCAGAGAGAAGTTGTCGACCGGGGGAAGAAACCCGCCATCATTCAGCAACTGTATGTCCAGCCGTTTTTGGGGCCAATTCCTGGCACCGATACCTTTGGGAAGGCCATGCCCTCCCGCTGGATCCGCCTCTGTACGCAATCTCGGTTTGGTTACAGAGCTTTACAGCTTTATAGCCGGGTGACACCGATACGGTCCGGGCGCGGGATAAGGTCACTGTGGCGCCGCGATACACTGACCAGGCGCGGCGCACGAGGACTGGGCCTCGCGTCCTCGCCTTTTACCGCGGCGGGGTGGGATGCTCGGGTCATTGTGCGCGCTTTTTGCAGAACGGGCGGCGCCAGTTTCCGCTGCAGTGACCTTTGGTGATCCCTTGCTGGTCGCCGACCTGCCATTCGCAGACGCCATTCGCTTTGTTTCCTATGACGGAAATGACTCCACAGACCCGCTTAGTTCGATTCCGTTGTGATGCGTATGATCTACATTTGGTAGAAACGGCATCGACTCGACTTGCATCTTGGCTCTTGTCCTTGGAAAAGTTTCAAATTTAGAAAAGTTTTGATCGCTACGTCCCTGCTTGATGCGGTTTCTCACACCACGAAATACAAGTTCCCGTAGCTTTGTATAGCGAGTTTGGTCTGGTTTGTCAGCTGTCCGCGTCTTGCTAACCGGTGGCCTTCTGTGGCTGGCCGGGCAGCGGGGTCCTGCTGTCAGCGCCCCCCCCCCGCCGGCCCGCGGCGGTCAGAGGTCAGCGCAGAGGTCACGGTAGGACGCTAGTGGCGCAACAGAGCCGCACGGCTGGGCTCGCCAGCGGGCCGAGCGGCCGCCGCTTCGACCAGGGACGACGGGACAAAGCAGGGCGACACCGGGCTCGGGGAGAAGGTGGGAGCAACGCAGACAAGAAGTGGCCGCTTCTTGCCGCCAGACGTGAGACGAACGGCGACAGTTCTTGTAGCTAGCTGGAGAGAGGCAGTAACGTACTCGAGCTGCAAACACTCGGGCGAGTGGCGAACACTCGCCGTTAAGTGCAAGTGGCATGTTCTTAATGGGTGTTGCAGGCTTGTTAACGATGTAAAATAGTCGTTATGTGCAAGGAAACATCGGAAATGGCACTTATTTGAGGGTATGTCGAGGTGACAGGATAGGTCACTGTCGCATCTGGTCAGCCTGTTTCTCGTGTAACAGCAAGCCAGTTTGTGTAATTGGCGTCAATGAATCAGAAAGGACGCGAGGAGAGAGCGGGAGGCCGATTAACAGCCAACACCGTAAAGAT
>JARBER010148691.1:0-10825 GCA_030265075.1 Balanus glandula
AGAGTTGATTGTGGAGATGGGAAAGGTGTGCTGAGAAAGACGAGGACTATGAGGAGAAGTGAGCAAAGTTTCATGCATCTGCGTTTACAAACAAAAATTTTAGAGCAAAAATACAGTTACTTTTTGAATGCACCTTGTATATAGGGACCTCTCAGCCGAAGCTTTTGCAAAAGGCAATGGTAGTGAGCCGCTGCACATGTGCACTCTTTTTGTATCTAAAAAAAACTACATACCCCATCCCATCGTGTCCGAATTCATCATACATTTCGTTCGCCCTCGCTCGTTCATCGTCAACTACGGCATTTTACCGGTAATCATGGCTGCAGAGCCGGAGTTGGAGTCGTTAGAATTTTGCCGGCTCCGGCTGACAGTTTTTGAGGGCGCATGGACAACACAGATTGAAGTGTGCTTAGGTGAACCTTCTGTGGCGATTAATTAAGAAATCATGCCCATTTGACACCGCCAATTCTCTCGTTGTTTAATAGTTTGCATTCATGAGGTAGATCATATACTACCGAGAGCAAAAAGGACCTTCTGCCCTGTCATTGGATGCAAATTCAAAAAGATAATGTCTCAAAAATGCAATGTTGGATCTAGGATACAACTGGATCCCACAACAAATTGCAACAGTGGATCTGGGATCCCAGTGGATTGCTTGATTGAAGGGACATTCCCAACTCAACATTAGGTTTGAGTTGTCTCAACCATATTGATTGCTGGGCTTTGAACATAAGTATGGGATCAGTTAAAACACCCACAATGGTCTAATAAAAAGATATTCGAGTTTAATTTTGACCTCTGTCAAAAATAAGGCCCATGTGTCAGGATCATCCAATTTTGGTAGCATGAAATGCCCAAAACTCAGACAAGTCATAATTATGGGTAAATTTAATGTGAATTGTGGTTGTAGCTACAAGCCCAAAAATTTCGGAATATCACATTATGCCTATGACACAATGTGGTATAAATCAGTTGGGCAAACTGCAGGGAGGTAGTCTGAAAATTGACTAATCCAAACTCAGATTATGACATCAAAATAGGTGGAGCCATGCCCATAAAAGGAGTGATAATCCATATTCTGATTACAATTCTGACATGTGCACCTTACAACACATCATTGCCCCACATAAGTGCCCATCAAAACCATATTTCTTCCTCCTTTTAACCCGCGCTGTGCCGGGGGTCCTTTTACGTACCCCCCACCCTAAGGTTTTTTGCAGATAGAGAAAATACGGCAGCGCTGCGCGCCGCTGGGTTTTCGCCTACCTGTTGGTTCATTAATCCTGCAAACTTTGAGAAAAACAAATATTTTGGGTCATCTTAGGTCAGGTCACCAGACCAGGTCAAGTGACCCAACCTCCAAAAAGTTTGTAGTTGAGCCAAAGGCAGAGTTTTTCACTGATTTATTTGATGATTTTATTTGGTGAAAGGTTAGGGTACTGGGTAGGGTGGGAGGAGGCAAAGGCGGACGGACCGTAAGGCAGACAACTCCCTTTCCGCTGCAATATCTCCCAGGCACACAATCAAACGGTTTCAAGGTCACTATGGTTGTCTCATTAGGCAATTCTGTGCATGCCCAGCTGTGGTCCAATCAAAAAACGCTGCTTGGTTGAAAGCTATTTACATGTTTCAGGCAGCACGTCTATTCGCCAGTCAGCACCACCAATTTTTACTGATTTTTGTGAAATTTTGGCACCATTTTTTTAACCCAGATATGTTTCGTAATGCTACATCTTTTCTGTGGAATGAATTTCAAATTTTAGGTCCACGTTTCCACACCAGGAGCTTGTGATGTCCGCTTTATAGTCGGTCACTGTTGAATTGAGGGCTTGCTCCTTCTTTTCGAATTTTCAAGTAGATCTTGATATTATTATTGACGTTTCAGGGTGTCAGTGTGTAGAGAAATGTTCAATGTATCAATTGATACTCTTGGTTTGTGAATTGCATGTTTGAATTTACTGCAATATAGCTTTAAAGTCGCGATTGTGCTCGAGGCGCCATAATCGTCCGCCTTATCGTTGTTTTACCCTATATAGGTAGGAATATTCAAGGAATATGAAAGGATAGTAGAAAGGATAGTACCTGTATGCTATCTCAGATTTCATACTTTATATATCAATTGTATTTCTTAGTAGGAATTTGAATTTGTCAAGCCGATTCTTGAACAGTTCAAGTTGTGCTTTCAGAATATTAGATACATAAGTGGCAAATTGGCAAAGCAGCAAAGCGAAAAGGAATTGCCTGCACCACCAATGCATCACCGTGAACCTACATTAAATAAAAATATGAAATGAATATATATATATAATATAATAATTAGATAATTGATATGAGTGAACCGAATTCACATACATCACATCCGAAATCCTAGTCACCAAGGATGCCATGTAGTATTTCCCAAAATCAAATTTCCCCTCGCTCGAATACCCCACGCTATCGAAGTGCCCACTCACTCTATTCCTTTCCTCACCTAACCCCAGTTCACTCAACCTGAAACATCCTAACTTACCCCAAACTAACTTTATTTTATCTTACGCACTCTAATCTAGCCTCACCACACCCAATATATCCTAGAGGGTGGGCATTTCAAAAGTGTGGGTCATTCGACCGTTGGATAATTTGTAACTTTGGTAGTAAGCTCACCTCTCATCACTCATCACTAAAGTGTCGTCGTCAATCGACATAAATGGCGCATGTAATTCATAGCTTTATTAGTTTCCTTGTGTACCCTTCAATAATACATATCTTTTAAAAAACGTCATTGGTCTAAGAATTTTCAGTTTTCATTGGCAGTTGTAGAACACTAGCAGGCAGGGAGGAAAGCTCGAAACCAATTATCGAACAGTATTGTCAATACGTCACGAAATGAAATGATAGCTCTTGATTAAAAACTAGTTTACAGCTGCTAATTTCTGAACTGCAGGTACCGGTTGGTTTTTATCATTTCGACAGATATTTATTAAAAACGCTGTTGACTGAAATATTGGAGGGATAGGTAGGTATCTGTGCCTATTAGTAAATGAATGTCGATCTTACCTACTATGTTTTATTTAATTACAACTCAAATAAAGATCATTCCTGTTTTGTTTTTGCTTCAACATAACTTGTTTGTGTTACCATATTGTATTAGGCGGCAAGGTATTTGCATTCACTATTGACAGCAAAGCAAGTGAATTCTTAAAGAGTTGTTTTGATAAAGAGGATGTTCATTGCCATCACATATTTCCTGATCTGCAGTTTTCCAGTCAGCTAAAGCTTCCTCGCCCCAGGCCCCTTTCCTCATGAGTCGCATAAACATGCATTTGTTGAACACTGCCTAGATGTGCCAGTCCAGTTAAATTTAATTTCTACTGATGATAGGGTACTTTTACACATCTTTGGATAAAATGATTTTTCACACTTATTCTATTTGTCTCATTTCCATAAAACTACAATCAAAACATAACAAAAAAGTACTCATCTCACAATAATAATTGTATTGTGCTGTGACCAACTGTCAAAACCACAGCATTTCTGACATTTGTAGCTTCATTGGTAACAATATTTGTATACAATGGCTGTATTTATTGCTGCTTATATATTGATATCAGGCTGTATTTAAACATATCTATTGTGTGACTATGTCACCTGCATTTGGAAACCAGAAGCTAAACAAAATGGGCCATTGCAGAGGGAGGTATTTTCAATATTGGCATTTATTTGCCAGTTAGCTTAAACTCAGATATCACATCATTGGTCCTGTGGATGTAATTCCTGCAGATTTCAAACTAAACAAACCTGTCATGACCTGGCCCTGCCTGGCTAGGCCCAAGCTGGGCTGACTGTTCCCTGCAATCCCTGGTGACCTTGCCTAAAATTGCCTGTATTCAAAACTTCAATAACATGTGGGTATTTTATTCCCAAATGACTATGCCAAATGTGTTGGCACTGTGTCCATCCTTTTTGTTTTTCTGCTATTTGAAAAAGAGCTTGGGTGATTGGGTCAAAATTGCATGTATATAACAACCCATATAGCATGTGTCACACAAATTTTGTACACCTCCTGCCCACCTTTATTTACAATTTTATTTCTGCTGAATCAGATAGCACCATACCCTTGTGACCACTTTGTAATATTAGTCCCATTATAGTGTTTTGGACAGAACTTTTGTACCAAAAACTATAATATCTAAATTTTTACATTTGGCCTGACCTTGACCTGACATGTGACTTTTTTAAATTGCTTAGCATGCTATGAATTTGGCTGATGCTTTCCATTGCTGCCTTGTGTGTTGAGCCACATTAATTGATTCAGGAGATAACCAAGGGGCAATATATGCACTCCCTGGTGGAGCATGGGTTCAGCTTTTTTGTCAAAATGTGTAATGTCAAAAATAAATAACTCCTTATTAACCAGTGAGTTACTGAGAAGGGTATATTTCCATGCCCCTACCCCCTCTCCCCCACATTCTCGTTGTTTATCAATATATCCTTAACAAACAAATGTTTGCACTAAACTTTCAGTTTCTTCTCTCACATCAATTCCATGCACATTTGCAAAATAAAAATGTGAGGCAATGGTACAAAAACTTGAACCATACCATACTTGAACTCTGACAACTTCAACTGGTAATGATGTCAGAGTGACTTATTGCTCTGATTTTTGGTGAAAAATAAGGGTTTTCCAAAAATGCTGTCAAAGTTTGAGTTACTTAGGTGAACCAAATTTTGTTATCAAATGACTCAAAATGAGCATGGCTATCAAACAGCTATCTCAAATTTCCACAATTTTTTATAATTCCAAATATTGGTACGCAAATTTTGTGAAAAATATTACAATTTTGAAGAACTATAATGTATGTGTTTATAATGTATTCAGTTAATATGTATACCAAGTTTGGAGTCAATATATTGAAAAAATGGCTTTCAAAGGCAAAAGTTAACCACTTCTCAATGCATTACCATGCATGCAAATTGAATTTCAGTTTTTGTGTGTAACTTCTATATGTATGCTACTAACAGTGTTTTAAGGTCTTTGTTTGCGCTTTAGACGGAAAACCAACACATAAACATGTATTACAGCGCCGAATGACCGTAATCTTCAATTTGACCTCGTGATCTTGGATGACCTTGACCTGATACAAGATCTCTAACAGCTTATAATGGTGCTTAGATGTGTCAGACAAGCGAATTACATCGATTTAGTCACTGTTTTTTTCGTTTAATATCGCAGTTTGCGCACGATAATGCCATCCATCAAATTTGTGATGACATGGCAAACACAGATAACGTCAATCGACACATTTTATTAAACCCCATATCCGGATTTTTATCAAATTTGAGAATTTGGCTTATTCATAAATGTCTTTTAAGGGCGAGCAATTTGATACTTTTAGAGTTGCAAGAAGTTAATTATATCTCCCTTGAAATATAACAATCAAACCCCATATCTTCTTCTTTTTCAAATTATTAAAACATTTTTCGCGTTTCCTGACAATTGATGAATGAGCACTTATGGGGTTTGAAAAAAAGGCATCAACATGATCTGTGACGTCATCGGTGACCCTGAGGTCATCAATGCTGAGTTTTATTTTATGAAATTGTCCAGGCTATCGCCTATCGAATTGCGAATTGCGGGGGGGGGGGCTAAAAATAGCCCCACCCTGTTAGTCGCTTTATGAAATATATGCCAATATGGCACAGCTTAAGCATAATTACAATTAAATGATTCGCAGAAAAAACATTGGCTCCAAAAGCTTTTGGATCGGCATTGAAGGCATTATTCATAATCAACACTGATATTTTTGTGTGGCAGAGGTTTTTCTTTTACCATTGCCTGTACTGCCCTTTCTTGTTTACTTTTCAAGGCCAGCTGTGTATTAGGAATACGATAATGTCTAACATGATGAATATGGTGTTTTTCTCAGCACTTATTTATATATATATAGTGATGTGATACAATTGTAGGCAATTTTTAAATAAGTATTATTCATATAATTTTTGGCATTGCTTTGGTTAGTTTTTTATGAAAATCAATCATTATTGGTCAATGGTCATTGTGAATTGTTACCTAAGTATTACTTGCTAAAAATCCCTGAATGTATGAAAAGCAAAACGTGACTGAAGAGGACTTACAATTACAAATTGGTTTCTGGTCCATCTACAAAGGTTCATCATGATATCATGATTAATACCTATTTTCATTTTGATTATCTAACTGCTATATACTACTATATGCATTTTACACTCTTACTCTCCAAGGTTGTTAAGTGTGCCGACTGCTGATTCCATATTTGGGTAATCAGTTTTTGGAGCAAATAGACCATAACTGTATACTGACTTACATATTTACTGGCTTGGATTCTCTGTCACTCAACTCTCATTGTTTTGTTTGTGAACTGACATCAGCTGATAGTGGGAGTTGATTGATTGGTGCATTGTTATACCACTATCTCACACTTGCTGGCATTACCTTTTCAGGGTATCTCAGACAGAAGACGATTTTGTTACTTTGTTCTCAGCTCTGCTCTCCTGTCAAAATCAACAGGACAGAACCAAAATCAATAGTGCATTTCTCATGAACACCACCCTTGAACATATATTTCGACAACTACATAATGTTTAAAACTAGGAAATGTATATTTTTACTTTCTATTATGTAGTAACACTATTTCTGCCAAGTTATTCTGTGATTAGCATTGTAAATGAATCCCATTGATGAATGTTTCCTTTTTGTTCCTGTAAATTGCAAAATGACCTTTGAAGTCGACGTGCCCGAAAACCCCAACAAGTTCCTGTAAATTGCTGTCAAAACCTTTCCTTCGCCAGTTTATGAGGCATTAGAGAAGAATATTATTACCTGCCTTATTTCTTATGTGTTTATTGGTATTTAGTATGAAACAAACTGGTCTTTTCTTGCAGGTGTATTCTATAGAATACAATATTGTTGTCATTGTCCTTGCTTGCAAATTTTGCAGTCATGGGATTTGATGTGAAACGGTAAGTGTTGTTTCATATTTACATTCCCAGCTTTATTTAACCATACAAAAATCAAACACGATGTTGACGAGCCCTAAAACCTCAACAAATAAACAACGACAATCAAACGGGTGCACTCAGCAGGTGTTCACATAAAGTTGAAAAAAGTAAGGATCTAATTTTTGTCATGTCATATAATGCTGATCTGTATCATGCATAGTGATGCATTCGCCGGTGTATCATGTCAGTTCTGGTGCAAAATATCGTCCTTTGCAATATTATTTTTGTGAAGGCATTGCCAGTGAGTACTTAGTTTACTTTGTCGATGTGTTTTGTAATGTGTGCTACAAAACAACTCTCCTGTAAGAGTTGGCAGCTGCTGTTGGTGGCTGACAGCTCTGTACTGACTGTGCGTTGTGCGTGTGGGTGTTTGTGTGGCCAGACTGGACATTTACCGGAAGGTGCCGAAGGACCTGACACAGCCGACGGTGACGGGCGCCGTCATATCGGTGTGCTGCTGCTCCTTCATGCTGCTGCTGCTCGTCTGCGAACTGTGGTACTTCGTGTCGCCAGAAATGTCAGTAAAAGAAGCTAGACCAAAAGCCGGCAGGATTAATACCACTTCCGGCTCCGGCCGTTTTATGTTAACCTCCTTGTCGGGTATGCAGCATTGCGATATACTTAAAAGTATAAAGAATTAAAATATGATAAGCTAAAATGCTAAGCCTTGATACAGCAGCATATATAGTCTGCTGGGGGCACATCTCCTGTTGCTAGTTTGTAATGCGATGTTTTTTTCGGCTTATTACGTTGTACGGTGTATGTTTGAGGACAGTTCGAGGTGTGTAGTGTATGTTCAACTCACCTTGCTGGTTAGTTTCATGCCGTGTATGGAAATCGTGTTGAAAATGCTTGTGTCGTGTTCCCGGTCTGATTTTCTGGGCCGCGTTGCAGAGTGTCCGATTTATTCGTCGACAACCCCGGCAACCACGCAGAACGTATTCCCGTATTCGTGAAGATTTCCCTTCCCCGGCTCCAGTGTGAATGTGAGTACCTACAAGTAAGACGCAGCGGCTCGCACGGACCTTATCCAGTGAACCTTCCAGTGAACCCGGACCAGTGAACCTTATCCGTTTCGGAGCCCGCTGTTGAAATGAAACTTCAGAATCTCAGACCATCGGTCCTTTTTCCCCCGGCTGTTCAGGCGGCAGTAGGTGGATATGTATTGCAGTCGTTATTCACTGTCGCTGTTCGACTGTTTGACATTTGAAATCCGCCATAACAATGTGTCACCTGCCACCGAATGGCTCGTCGACCTCGATCGGAAACTGGTTTGTAAAGAAATGGAGCAGACCTGCATGCCTACGTAAGCAATGCTTATCGTGATGAGGCGGTACACAATGCATAGCACACGCAGTGACCATGCTCGTTTTATGTCGCTGGTCTGTGTTGGATATTTTCCGTTGACTTGTCTTTCGTAACATCACACATGTTTGCCGTGTTATGGTCGTTTTACACAGTATGCAAACGCTCCTTGTCGCCAGACGTGGGTCTGGATATTCAGGACGATCAGGGAAGACATGAAGTGGGATTCGTTAACGATACAAAGAAAACTCCAATCATGGAGGGAAACGGATGCCTGTTCGAGTCAAGTTTCCTTATAAACAAGGTGCCAGGTAAGACAATATTGGATGTGATAACAGTGAGTATTTCGCGATTCGTTTGCGTTTTATGTCGTTGCATGCTGCTTAGAGACACCACGTGGATGTCTCTCACCATATTTGGATGCGTGATGTTCCCTGTAATATTCAAACCGGTATAGGTAATAATCGACTTGTTTGCCTGTTTCATAGGCAAGTTGAACTGGTCCCTACCTCTTTACCTAGTCACTACGTGGAATAATCATCATAATCATAATGAATAATCATCTATTTCGTTATACTGTTATGATGACTATGCTGTTATTGTATTGTGTGTGTTGTATTGGGTACTCGGCTTTTCCGTCGGTCCGCAGAACCGATTTTGTAGCTACGTGGTAGACGTCTGTTTCATCAATAATATTCTCCGTCTCTCGAGTTTTGTTTTATGCAATTCAATAGTACATCCCTTTATAGTTAAGCGTCCTAGTCTGTCTTCATTTTATCTGTTGAAAAATAATGTTTTATTGAGCTGTTTGTTTTGGTGACTTATGGGCTATGAAATACCACCCTGATTTGCGCATGATTCAATTTAGGTGTATAATTATGTACATGGTTTAAATCTCCGCTCGTCCATAACAGCATCTTGTGTACAATGCCTCGCCGTGAGAACAACCAATCGGCTGACACCGTGTCCCCGGTGTTGTGTCGGCTGACACCGTGTCTCCGGTGTTGTGTCAGCTGACACCGTGTCCCCGGTGTTGTGTCGGCTGATATCTGACACCGTGCCGCGCCAGGTAACTTTCACGTGTCGACCCACTCTGCGGCCGATCAGCCGGACGAGATCGACTTCGCGCACGTGATCCACGAGGTGCGATTCGGCGAGACGCCGCGGCTGGACGTACCCGACTCCAGCTTCAACCCGCTGGTCGGCCGACAGGTGCTCGACAAAACCTGTGAGTTCTCTTCAGTGGCGGCAGCATTCAGTAGAAATACGCGGCAAAGCCATACAAACCGGTCACATTCATGTCACATGAGAACGCGTGAAAAGCCTTGGTTTCTCCAGATGTTTTTACAGGCGTGGTGTTTTGGTATGGTAGCTTTGTTTTTTTTTCGTGGTCTTCGTGGGTAGCTATGTATCTTCCACCACAGTAGCTGGCCTGAAAAGCCGATACCCTGACTGCCAAGGTGGGCAGCACGCATTTTATTCGTCCGCCTAGTGCGACATCTGTGATCGAAATAGTTAACCAATAGTGCGAGAACAGCAGTTCCCAGCATCCGTTATTTATGAAGCGATGGAGGTGACCTAGAAAAACAGTCACCATTCCCAGCGAAAACGTATGTGTCCTTGACAAAAAGGCGAACGAAGGTTACGTACCAGTAGCTGCCCATAACTTGACTAAAGGACTGGGAGAGGGGGACGGCTTTCAGCGAGTTGTTTTGAACCTGTGTTATGGACGCCTGCTCTTTGGAGATTGTTATCTGACGTTATCACCGTACCCATCTACCCCAGGGATAGCTGGGTAACTTACTGAACAGATTCTGCTGTTTCTAAATGTTTAGTTCCTCTTCCATTAGGTACAGCTGTTGTCAGTTATGTTATATGACTTCATTTATGAATAAATCCAATTTAAAACTTTCCGGTCTCATTCGCCTCATGACTTCATGAGTTTTGTTCACTAGTCGGGTTCATAATGCGGTTAGAGCTTCTTAAAGTACTTAAATTACATGTCTTTTTATAAGCAATGGGTCCACACATGCATTTAAAATATGGTCTGTCCTGGGGTTCATTAGGGAATAGGTACGCCGGATATAGTTTTATATTGAGTGTATCTTATTCAGGTTCCTGAGTTGTGGCCTCCTGTCACCTAAAGTCACTGTCTAACTGGCTAGCATGACTCTGCTGTGCAACTACCAGCTTCACCCTGTTCTTTGAATTCCGAATGTACTGGCTTGTTCCCTCCGATCCACACCAATAAAGTCTCTTCCCATCCAGATTGTACTAGCCTGTTTCTTCCAATTCAGACTGTATTGGCCTTTTTCTTCCGATCCAGACTGTATTGTCCTGTTCCTTCCTATCTACTGTGCTCGTCTCTTTCTTTGATCCAGACTGCCCACCTGTTTCCACAGATCTTAAAGGGACATTGCCACCTCAACATTAGGTTTGAGTTGAGATAGCCATTTTACGTGCTGGGCTCTAAAAATAAGTTTGGTATAAGCCAAAACAACCA
>JARBER010148802.1:0-17442 GCA_030265075.1 Balanus glandula
GGTAGCCTGCAACCATTATGCAAAATTTCAATCTATTCCGACAAATGGTTAAGGAGATATAAGCGATTATCTGGTCCGCTACGAGTACCTATAGTCCATTTCCCTGTGACCTGTACATGTATCACTTAGCTATACCCATAAAACAATTTCTCGTCGAATTAAGCGCCCTTAAAAACCGCATGAGCTGAACGTTTATCGCCACAAATACGTCACATGTCTATTTCGCCTAACTTGCCATAATGGACCATACATTTGTATGATCAACAGCTGCGATTTTTTCATTTTGATATGTGATGCCTGTGATGAGGCGTTTTGTGCTGCGGAACGTAACATCGTCTGCCATCCGGCGTTTTGTGCTGCGCGGCACAGCATCCCATGCGATCAGGCGTTTTGTGCTGCGCGGCACAGCATCACCTGCGATCAGGCGCTTTGTGCTGCGCGGCATAGCATCGACGCTCTCGTGAAAGGCAGGCCGTTGTTCTGAGCTACTACTTCGCAGTACTGCTCGATGTTCATTCGTGGAGCCAGAGCGAGCCGGTCATAGACAAATTAATTGGTGTTTAGTTTTATGTGATAGGCTGGGTACCTTGTGTTTAGCGTTGCGAAGCGGCGTCACATTTTACGGTTTCGCTTAAAACTCATAAATATAGGTAGTGATTCTTATACTTTGTGGAGAATAAGAGGCTTAGTGTATTTTATTAAAAAACAATGTCGACGAATCGAAGACGATGACGATGGCTTCGTTATCAGTGTTGGGTGTTGGACATTGTTGTCGGCGTTAATCGTGCGGCCGGGCTGGTGCCGTTAGACATTCATGTGAGTCGGCTAGTCACCGCCACGGGATGGTCGGGCGACCTGACCCGACTGGACGGTGGCTGTGATTGGTTGGCTGCCAACGGAGCCAACCAATCACAGCCGCCACCGTGTAGCCCCGGGCTGGGCTGTGACCCGGCGGGGCTCGGGTGTGGCGGAGAAGGCAGTGTGGTTGGACTGAGCAAGGAATACGGGCGGCACACATGGTTCCGTCGCTACCCGATCCGTTGGAACACGGTGAGAGTTCCACTTAGCACTTGGTCTTACAGGATATAGTGCTTAGTCCACAACCAACTGAGCAAGGAATACAGTGTGTTGTGACTGAGCTGTGAGTGTTCCGAACAGGAGAGATGGACGGGAACTGGTGGACGAGGAATTACGAAATCAGGATGACTATCAATGGTGTGCAAGACGGCGCTGGGACGCTAAACCTTTGACGCTGCGAGGTGTCACGGGGTGTCGTGTATTTGTGTTATGTTTAGGCCTGTTGGAATTGGTATTGACACTTTGCACATTAATGACATCTAACTACATGATGTAGTTTCTATTTATTTTGATAAAAATTCATATAATTAATTATGCGAAATGTGTCGCACCGCAAAGCGGCGGGAAATTTTCAAGTTTTTATCACCATTTCTTAGCGCATCTGGGACCTGGGTCTGATCGGGCGGCTCAACCAGAGTAAGCGAATGAGATCATTATTTTTACGATCGGACAAAAAATACGGGTCGCATTGAGCCACCCTCCCTTTGACCATGCAAATGAGGTTCAATGTTATTTTATAATACTGAGGTTGCGAAAGATGCTGCGGTGCATCGGATACAGGAATCTTCATCAAATAAGACGGAACTTATTTTGAGAACGAATAATCATTTAATTTTGAAGTCATTTTGAGACGCCCGTCTTTTGACTTTCAAAATTAGATTGCAATTGACATCAAAATAAAAACAATTTTCTTTATCAAAGTTCTCCACTTAGCCCATTAACACATTTCGAAGATAACCCTTATCGACGCTGAAACATAATCTGAACCCATCACTAACTTCATGGACATTAGGGAAGTGAAGGAATCACAATAAAGGCGCCTTTTCTGGGGGTCTGGATACTGGAGGCGCCACTCTTGAGAACAGTAGTTAGTGTCCCTCGAGTCTTGAATGCCAGCTGCATCCCTCTGCATCAGGAATTATTCCTGCTTTAAATCCGAGTTATTGTTAACCAATGCAAGTTTGGGAAGTCGTCGGACATGCTTAGACTAGCAACCTCTTCATAAATATAACAAGCACCTAAGCGCAGTTGTACCAATATTATTTACACATAAAGTGGAAAGAAATATGAACTAATACACTGGGCATATTTCTTAGTTGGATTTTTAAATATATAAAATTAACGACTTGTAAATGTCTTCCAAAAAGTTTCCCGGGTCACGGTCCCGGGCTGGGGTCTCAAGATCGGCGATGTACTTTATTAGTGTTATTGTTGAATATTGATATCACGCCGAGAAGCGGCGTAAAATGTGTGTAATTTTGGTCAAGGAAAAGCAAAATTTTAATATAGAAGTCATACCTTGATTGGGGCCAACCATCAGATAAGACTTGTTCATGGAGCATAATGCACATCTTGGTATAGAGTGAGAGAGCGAGAGAGATAGGTACCCTCGCATGCATCTCGGTATACTTCGCCTAACTTGCCATAATGGACCATACATTTGTATGATTAACTGCTGCGATTTTTTCATTTTGACATGTAATACCTGTGATCAGGTGTTTTGTGCTGCGGAACGTAACATCGCCTGCCATCCGGCGTGTTGTGCTGCGCGGCGCAGCATCCCATGCGATCAGGCGCTTTGTGCTGCGCGGCACAGCATCACCTGCGATCAGGCGCTTTGTGCTGCGCGGCACAGCATCAACGCTCTCGTGAAAGGCAGGCCACTGTTCTGAGCTATTACTTTGCAGTACTGCTCGATGTTTCTTCGTGGCGCCAGAGCGAGCCGGTGATAGACAAATCCATATTTCTCACCTTCACCCTACGAGGGGGGGTTGTCCTAAAGAGCCCCCCCCCCCTGCTAACTTCTAAACCAAGCAACGAAGAGCAACGCAAAAAAATCAGCGTGTTGCAGGCAGCGAGACGAGCCTAACGGTATCCAAGGTTTGTGTCTCAGGTCATTTGGTGACCTTGCAGGTCACCACAATGACCTCAAATCGACCATGTCGCAAAATAGCAAACTTACTCTAACTTTCGTCATTGCCAAAGTTATAGTAAAATACGTTTTTTACCGTCAAAATACTCCCAGTTGTATAAGTTACCCGATTGTATATAGTTTTTTTTAGGTTGGGGTCAATACATGACCTTCCAGGTCACGAAAATGTCAGAAATGTTGATAATTGGTATGCATTTTGCATAACGGCACATGCACAAGGTGCTCAAAACAACTTCCGAACAGAACGAGATATAGAGACGCCGTAAACAGGAATATATTGTCTGACATAAGAGCAATCCATCAGTACCTACCTCATTTTTAGTGGCTGGGTCAACTGATAAACTTGGGGGTCGGGTCAATGGCCCGTAGTGTTGGAAACAGGCGGAAATCTGTAATTTTGCACTGTCGGAAACATACAAATTTAGAATTTGATGTATTAATAACAACAAATGTTTCTAGTTCAGTTTTGGCTCAGATTTACATTATACTGTTTATTTGCTCGTATCTGGTCAAAAAAGTAAAAAAAAGTGATTTGAAAAAAAACATTACTTCACAATGTTTTTTTTATTAAGTGTCATAAGTCAGTCAAAAATATAGATATTAATCTGAAAATATGTGTGGTGATGTTTCTGATATAGTTATATTACATATATTCCTTTTTTAAATCTGTGAAAATTTTGATTTTGTTTTTCAAAAAAATATTTTTTTTTATTTTGGGTTCAACATTTTGTTTTGAATAATATCCGAAACAGCCATCTTTTAGGCGTTGTCAATGGCAATGGTTTCCTGTTTGCGATTTGCATTTCCATTGATAACTTAATGTACTACGATTTTACAAACATTGATCATTTTTTCGCCGAATATTGCAAAACATGACGTCAACAAAACATCCTTTTTCAGAAATTCATCCACAAATTTTGATGAAATTTTGTCATTTATCGTATAATTGATATAACTTCAGCTATACCCAATTTCAGCAGCTGCGTTGCTTTAGTAAAAAGTTATTCAAGAAAAAAACACCAGGGAGGGGGGTCGCTTTAGGACCCCTTCCCCGTAGGACGAGGGTTAATGCTGATATAAAGGCAGTTTTTCATCGGATCGAACTTAGGACAGTAGGTACCTAAATCACGATGACCGTTGGAAGTCGACGCTCAATCGTGCATTTATTATACATAACTGTTTACATATTCACCGAACCGTAACAAGCCACTAAAAACCCTGCAAATGGTTTGAAAACAGCTTATAAGAAGCAGCACGGCTTTTCGCGCATAAATGATCTGTGATCTGGATGATGGTGTCCTATACTGAAATGACCTGAGGTCAAGCTTTTACAACCTATGGGTAGGTGATTGATGTCCAAACAGCTTGTTCTAAATTTGGTAGCTCTGCACGCCTGCAATTTTTCGATAATTCCGAAATATTGGGGGAGGGGAGGGGCAAAATGACCAATCAGGGGGAGTGAAAGAGTGGGCTCTGAGACCCACAAAAACACTTGCGAATCCACTGGCAAATTGATATATCCGCCAGTGGAATCTCTCCCAGTGAAGACAAAAAAAAGAGGAAGCCTTGCATTGTACCGCTTCCAATTGAAATGAGCTTGTTGGCAGGTCGACTGAGAGCATGTTAGAAGGCGTCATATATTTTATTGCGGACGGATATTTACAATATTGAGCGTACTGAAAGCATAGGGCTCTGTGTATCCTGAGGTATGTTTGGTTTCAGTCGTGAGTCTTCAACTTTTCCATCCTACTCTTCATTTAGTTCACACAATATTGTGTGAATAAATGCTGCTGAAGATAAACTCGGTTAAATAATAGGTACATTTATTACACAAAGTGCCCCCTCCCACCCCAATATCCGTACGGTACACATTGTTCCCTATATCCTGCGCCAATTCATTGTATGCTTGACGGATGATTGTTGTGGCCTTGCGGGCTCTCATTCAATCAAGCGCATTGCAGGCAGTCCCATTTAGCCCACGTATTTCCACGCATTCGGAACGCTCACGTCTCACACACATAACAACGCATCCACTCCGAAACAAGAAAAACTCAACAGTATAACAATCTCCTAAAGGCACAACAAGCTAACAGCCATTCAGGATTCATAACAATACTCAGGACCTTGACATCGGGTCGCAGCTCAGCGCTCCTGGATAAACCACAACACTGCTCGCAGCAACAGACAATACATACAAAACCAGACCTCTAAGCTGGCAGCGGTCCGGCCACTCGATACTCGCTCACATATCACGGGCACTGCGGCAGCTGGCACGAGAGGGGCCGCTCGGAGCTGGTCCCTGACTCCCCTTCCCTCAAGGCACTCGCACACTACGGCCATTCGGCGCGCTGGGTCGGCGATGTCGCTGCGATTTTCCGCGCATTAACAGATATTTTCTATTGAAAATTATTTCTGATCGGCGGAAAATCGCATCGACATCGCCGACTCCGCGCGCCGAATGGCCGTAGCGTGTGGCCGCCTTCACGGTCCCGACCTGAAATTATCGGCGCCGCCCAGCAGCGTAGCGCACCCGACCCGCGACCACGGAGTAGTGGCAGCCGGGACTCCGGCTCCGGTTGGCTGGCACAGCACACCGGAATCGCGTCAGAGCAGTCCGGCCCAGCCGGTACAAAGACGGCGGCACGAGCGGAGGGGCCAAGTGCGCCTGGAGTCCGCAGACGCGAGCAGGGTCGAATGGTGCCGGATGGTACCCCTGCAGAGTCGATTGTCCTTCAATATGGTTCCAGGCAGCCGGCGGCGCCACACTCCCTTTAGGAGACTTGCACGCAATAATCATTGAGCAGGAGGCGCCAGTCTCACAGGTGGGAGATGTCCCTATTCGCCGGGGCCTGGCCGTCTCGATAGCACCAAGATTCGGCATCCTCCGCGGCGGCAGTACGCATTCATTCATCTGAGCGGTGACCCGCCCTCTTGCCGCCAGCCGGCTCAGAACTGGCCGCTCTTCTTCTGCAGGAAGATGGGGTTCTCAAAGGAGGAGAGCATCGCGGTGCGGTCTCCGCCGAAGCCGCGGTACCGCAGGCAGAGGAAGGCGGACAGCAGTGATGAGATGACCAGGATCGCCAGCAGCACGATGAGTGTCGCCGCGAAGCCCGGCGTCGACATGCAGATCTGGTGCTCGTTGCCCTGCACCGGCACCACGACCGTCTGCGTGTCGTTGCCGGCCGGCGTCTCCAGCGCGAAGGCCAGGTCGCGGGTGGAGACCACCTGAATGATGCGGTCGATGCCAACGTCACGCGCCTCGTCGGTCGCACGACGCACACGGTGGGGTGCCTCGTAACCGCCCTTGGCCGGCGCCGGCTGGCTGCACTGCTCGGAGCACTGGTAGCGGCAGATCTGGATCGTGCACTGGAAGTGCACCTCCATCGAGTCGGGGAACTTGAACGCCTGGAAGTGCGCGTACGAGAGCACAGACGCGGACGCGCCGAAGTTCTTGATCTTGGTGAACTTGGACATAAGCTTGGGCCGCGTGATGCAGCCGCCCTGGTCGACGAGCTGAATCGGGGCGCGCTTGCCGTCGTGAGCGACGCAGTTGCGGACGAGCATGTCGAACTTGTTGTCGTCGTCCTTGATGGCGAGCACCATGGTCATGGTCTGGCCGATCTTCACCAGGCCGCTGACCTCGGCAGCCCACGGTCCCTTTCCGACCTGGATCTGCATCCAGCAGCCAACGTTGTCGCCGGCGAAGTCGGCACGAACCACGTCCAGCATGTCCACCGGGAACGGCCGGAAGGTGACGGCCTTCTCATACTGGTTGTGCCACGTGCAGCGCAGCTTGCGCGCCTGATCCCAGACCTCCTGCACCTGCGGGTCGTACTGCATGATGATGGTGTTCTCAAAGTAGGTGCCGGAGCCGGAGTCCTTGCCGTAGCCGCCGTACTGTCCGTTGTCGGAGTTGCCGGTGGTGCCGCAAGCGTTGATGCTGACGTCAAACTGAGCGTTGGCGCTGCCGGAGTTGGGCTGCATGTGCACGCAGTTGTAGTTGCTGTAGTGGCCCTTGCTGAAGATGATGCCGTTGAACGGCTTGTCGAACTGCACGTTGACGCGCATCAGCGACTTGTCGCACTGCACGTCCAGGGAGACGATCTTGGGCATGTCGGTGGCGGGCGATCCCCAGGCGTCTGGGGCGGGAGAGTCGTAGCCCTGGGAGGGGATCGGGGCAGCGGCAGCGGGCTGGTAGTTCTGCGGCGGCTCCTGATACTGAGCCTGGGGCTGAGCCGGGGCCTCGTACGAATCCTGCGGCACCGGGGCTTCGTAGCTGATGGACTGAGGCTCAGGCGCGCCATAGCCGTCGGCGACCTCGTGGTTGGAGGGAGCAGCCTCGTACGCCTCGGAAGGCTGAGCAGGTGCGCTGTACACTGGCTCTGGCTGCGGAGCGGAGTAGCTCTGTCCTCCACCGCCGCTGCTGTGCCCTCCACCGCCGCTGCTGTGGCTACCGCCGCCGCTGCTGTGGCTACCGCCGCCGCTGCTGTGGCTGCCGCCGCCGCTGATGTGGCTGCCGCCGCCGCTGCTGTGGCTGCCGCCGCCGCTGCTGTGGCTGCCGCCGCCGCTGCTGTGGCTACCGCCACCGCTGCTGTGGCCATGGCTGTCTCCGTGACCTCCCTGGGGCTCAGAGTAGGTCACCTCGGGAGCCGGGGCGATGTGAGCCGAGTGAGAGGAACTTCCCGCATGAGAGTCGCCATGTCCACCAGAGCTAGCATGTCCACCAGAGCTGCCATGTCCACCAGAGCTGCCATGTGCGCCAGAACTGCCATGTCCGCTGGATCCACCGTGTCCGCCGCTGGGAGCGCCGTATTCGCCGCTAGGCTTGGGAGGAGGTCCATAGGAGGCCTTCGGCGGCCCGTAGACAGGCTTGGGAGCTCCGTAGGTGGGCTTAGGAGGTGGTCCGTAAGTGGCCTTAGGGGGTCCGTAGGTAGCCTTCGGGGGTCCGTAAGCGGGCTTGGGCTTGTGGACAGGGGGTCCGTAGTGGGGGCGGGGGCGGGGACGGGGACGGTGGGGAGGGGGTCCGTAGTGGGGCTTGGGCCGGTAGGGCTTGCCGCCACCCTTGCCGAATCCGCCGATGGGACGACCAATGGGACGACCGATGGGACGACCGATGGGACGACCGATGGGACGTCCGCCACCATGTCCGCCGCCATGTCCGCCGCCTTGTCCGCCGCCGCCGTATCCACCGCCGCCGCCGCCGCTCGGAGCGTGAGGAAGCACCACCGTGCCTGGCCTCACGGGCACAGGGTAGGGCACCGGGATGGGGCCCTGGCCGCGCGGGCCGCCTTTGGGCGGGTGCGGGGGTCCGTACCCGCTGGAGGGCTGGGGCGCACCGTAGCCGGAGGACGGGGCACTGTGTCCCCCACCGCTGTGGTGCCCGATGTTAGAGTCGCGGTCGATGCTGCGCTGTTCGACGTCAGGGAAGCCCTCCGGAGCGGGCACTTCGACAGCGTTGGGTCCACCGGCAGTGCGCTCATCGGCGCGAGACTCCAGAGCGATCTGATCCACATCGAGGTCGACCTTGTCGGCGAGCTGGGGCTCCTCCTCGGCCGCCACCGCTTGCACCACCTCCGACTTCTCCTCCGCGCTGACTGCCACCAGCTGAAAGAAACGAGACGGAGAATATCAGCAATCTGATCGGTTTCGAGCTTCACGAGTAATTTAGGGAAGGGACATAACAAAAGGGTAACACGACAAGCTCTCGAATGTCACACTTTACAAGTTGGGATTGGAACACTGGATTACACTCGCGAGAGAAACGACGGCGTACACTTGATGTATAATTTAAAAACCAAAATGGGTGAAAGTCATGGGAGCCTGGTTGAATCAGCAGGTTTCCATGCACACGATATGTCATGTATCACAAAACACCGCCAGTCAAATGCATGATTTGGTAGCATGAATAACAAACATATGTACATTGCCACAGCTTTGAGTTGTGGTATTCTCTAACTATTCCTGAAAGACAGTGTGTTCGTTCCTCGTACCAAGAACCATTACTTTCCCCGCCCTTGCGGTGTTTTCCAAAAGACAATCTCATCTGTACGGCTGTCATGCCACATTTCAGGTTTTGAGCCCAGCACACGGAGAGGTCAGAGTTCTCGTGACTCCGGCGGGCGGGCTTGACAGCGGGTGATGGAGGAAGAAGACTGGAGAGGAGACTCTGTCCCACTATTCTGTCCGCACATGTTTGAGAGACAAATAGGATCTCATCAATCTCAGCGGCTTTCTCCACGGATGCTCATATGTGGACGATTTATGTAATGAAACAATTACCTTCTAATATAAAACCAATTTTAAATGTGAGAGCCTGATAAGATTGTTTCTCAAAGTGCCGATATTCTTGTCAGCTGTTGCCAAAGCTCATTATCTTGTTTGCGAAATAAACACATTTTATAGCTATGAGGCCCACTATCACCGCAACTAAGCGCTGCCAGTGTTTGTGGATGGAGCTCTTGCTGACCATTGCCTGTCCGCATCTAACCCAGTATCCGTACTGACGACAGCTCTCCCAACTTCCCAACTAACCCTCAACACAGGTCAAATCCTGGTCTCTGACTCCACACTGCTCTCTCCTGCTCTCCCCAGTCCAGACTCTGCCTCATCCTCCGTACCAGCCCAGCCCGCTAACTCGGCCACGCGCCGCCGCTAATTAAAAACAGCTCCGTAGGAGTGTACTCCGCGCTACCCGCCATCTCGCGACCTCGGGCGGCGGCCGACCCAAATTCGCCTCCTCCTCCTCCTCCCCCTCTTCCTCCTCCTCCTTCTCCTCCTAATCCGCGGCCACCGCGCCGGAAAGGAGGGTGCTGGTGCAGTCGCAGTCATTAAGCGGGGGTGCCGGAAATGGCGCATCTGTCGTAGAGGCGGCGCAAACAAATGTGGGACCGTAGCTAAATCGCTAGACATGATAAAAATCACATTAATAAAAAGTTAATTTCTTGAATGGCTATGTATCTAATATAATTTTCGCCATAAATCGCAGTAAAATTGTGTCTGGTGCGAACACTTGTAGCAAGAACGAAAGCAGGCTAGATTTAGTTACACACATAATTATATCAATTGTATCTATTTCCAGTGTTGTTGAGTCAATTTTTACAACATATCTCAGTTAAACAGTGCAAAATACGGAAGGCAAAGATTTTTTTCTCCGTTTCCGTCTTTTGTAAATAGATTCTGTCCAGGGTACAACTGAGGCATGTCGGCATCCACCTGAATAGCTCAGTGATAACGACCACACTCACAGTCACTGAACTGAAGTCGACTGCGGCTGTAATTTTCGTGTCGGGTATACATCCGTCTTCAGTGGGTGGTGGGGTGGGGGTGGCAGGGCAGCCCGCTCGTGGTAACGACTTAATTTATCCATCCGGGGAGGAAAGACCGCAAGTGTCACGACAAGCTAACAACCGTTAACGACCCGTGAAACTGCCGTAGATGGCTCGAGACGGAAGGGCGAGGTGCGGAGGGAAGGAAGGGAAGGCTGCCGGAGGCCAGCAGCACTTGGCTTTCTCCTTCGGAGTGGTCTCAAGTAATCATGAGTCACGCGCTAGTGAGCCGGGGACCGCGCCCGTGGCGGAGATTAGATTGACCGCGGTCCAGGTAGCGCTAGTGAGACACGACGACACTCACACAGCGGAGGTGAGCTTCTTTGGAAACGAAACGCGTGCGATCAAGAGCCGGAGTGGACGGCTCGGCGTGGCCGCTACTAACCCACTACAATCGGCGCCGACTGCAGTACGTGACGCGTGACGCTGCGACACGTGACGCGTGACGATAGAGACCCGAGTCAGCCAGGCGTGAACTGACCGCCCGGCGGCGACACTCAAAACATGGCGAGCGAGAGAGCGACCAGCGCCGCCGGACAACGAAAGGAAAAGCAGCGGCGATGCGGCCCTCGGTCGGCTGGCCAGGCAATTTTACCGACCGCACCGGTGGGAACGGACAACCAGATCAGATACCCGGCTTTCTCCTCCACTCTCCGAACGCTTGTTGTTTTTTCTTCGGTTAGTGATACTCGTTGGCTGATGACGATTATTTTGGACAGATTGAGGAGGGAGAAAGCTAATACAGCATGACAGAGGCGGTAAGATACTATAGTGACCACTATTTACGAAGCAAGCATACATGGTGGACGGAAGTATTCGGCTCAGAACCTCATTGCGTCACCCTCGTTAACTCATCGGAATTCGATCTGCTTCAGAATTTGGAAAGTGGCTCTGTTGACGCGGCGAGACCGGGTGTCGGGATCACATCACGAGGATGACGTTAGCGAACTGGTGTGGATGGGTCAGCGGAACTGCTACTTTCTCAGCATTCCGGCTCCTCATGGCACGGCTGGCAGTCCCTACGACGACACCTACTGTACTTTTTACTTCTACGATCACAGGGCATCCTCATAAACACAAGGCATTGTGAATGCAGTAATGCTGTCTCTGCCTAGTTAACGCTTTTACGAGAATGAAAATGTTGACAATGATGTTTATTTTGCATTAGTTTTAATAATATTTAGTTTCGTTTTCTCAGATATTTTATACTCCATGCATCAACAACGATTCGGTGTTATTGAAACTAAGCTGTTACGATTCACCCTTAGTCCCGTTTTGCTGTCCTGACCCAGTTCCGCTAACTCAACCATCAGAGCCGGCAAAAAACCGCGTGTGGGAAGGATCGCACGATATTTCTAATTTCTGAAGTCGCTTTCTTGACATTTGCCTAACCACATACCGACTCATCTTTACAACTCTGTATGAAATGGCTTCATCAGACCAGAATGCCTAGGTCTAAAGAATCACGTTACATGCATGCTTACTATGGCAACAATGAGCTGTAATGGCTCGTTTCATGGATTGTAACTTTTATAGCGCTACCCTTCTCATTGTTCCCATTCCACGGCGCAAGTGGCGTGGAAGCTTGCATTACCTGACATACCCACGTTCAGCCTCAGAGACACGAAATTATTAGGCGGTATCACAAGAAAACATCCTGCCGCTCTGCTTAATGACTAACGCATAGATGGACAAGATATACGGTAAAATAATAACTTTGCCCGAGTAAGGCTGTCCGAATAATCAGATTACATCCTGGCGCTTGTATTTTTGTTAAACAATATCTTAATGAGCGGATGAGTATATTCGTGAGTAGTTTTGAAACTGGCGAGGTAGGTGGCGGGGCACAACTGACAGCTATATAGCCGATATAATCAAAGGTGACACAAAGCCATTTGACGCAGACTGAGGTCAACGGGTGTGAGGTTCAGCTCTTATTTTACACACTCGCCAGAAGTCAAGCAATTTTTTCCGTAGCAGCTTATGCAAAACAAAATAATCCATCCATTGCTAAAGGAATATGCGGAATGAGTTCACAGACCCGTAGGTTTTACTGCAATTTTGCCTCATGAAGCGTGCGCGGGTAATACAGGCACATCACGTCCATGGGGTGGAATAGACGATGGCTCCACTTAAGTGCACTTCTGCTTGTGGATAAAAGCGTTATTGGATAAATGCATAGAGATGAACCAATCGTAACAAACCGCTAAAACGCTGGTAGCTTTACACTGGAATCTGGGTAGCAAAATAGTTGCTTCCTTACTGTATCCAGGTGTCTGATTATGACTCACTTAAGTGATATGCATCGTGACATCGATACGAGGAGCAGAATGATGGCTCCAATGGGCCGTCATAGCTGACTTTCCTCCGATCCGGAGCGTGGAGCTGCTTTTTGGATACATTCCTGTTCCACACTGCAAACTCTGGTGTTGTTCACCAACGCTGACTTGCAGTCTCCTGTTTCCGCGGCTGACCGAGTTTTCTGAGCCACCACCTACTTTAGAGGAGCGCCAATGTGCTGTGTCGTGAGTGTTACCATGGTTACGGCCAGACGCTAGTTCTGCCGGCGGGCAGTAATGATCACGCTGGCTTACGAAGTGGCGTGTGAAGTACGCTCCATGCCGTGATCCCGGCAGTGGCACCATTTTCGTCGGCGCATCACCACCTGGCGATGTCGGAGGGTGCCGCGTACACGCTGAGATTCTGATGGACAATGCGTGGTGGCCGCCGCTCCTCGCGCCTCGATTCTTCATCGGCGAACGCATAAGAGAAATCCTCAAATACGGCCGGCTCCGAGGAAGTGGGTCACCATCATCTCCGGGTCCGTAGTGGACGTGTGTTTTCATCAATCATACGCTGTAATGGCGAATGGCGGAACCTAAGCGAAGCCACCGCTATACACTGTGAATTTTATATCGATAACCTTGCAGCTACCGTGGAATTTTAATCCGTGAAAGAACTTGATAACGAAATTCACACGAACACACAAATACAATGGAATGGATATTGATTGACTATTAGAAAGGAATAATAGCATTTCTAGATTTCACTTCCATAACCACACCTAAACCACCACAATAGGGAAAACCCGAGGAAGGTAATTGTACCATTGGTGAATGGCAATCGGATATGCGTTTTCTGATTATGTCACACATGCACCTTTTTGTATTCTCACCGGGCAATTTTACGCACCTACTTAAATTACTAATGACTGCTTAACTATCCAGAAACATGCAATGGCTTATATTGACAGCCAATAAACGTAGTTCTAGCTTACTAATGGCTATAACTGTTCCAACATAACCCCTTTTCTTACCAACATAGACTGTTACTATGCTGTCATGCAATTTAATGTCATAATGATGATATGATGCCAGTTAAATGTAAATTCAATAACATCTTTTTTAATTCAAGAAGTTTACTTAATTTTGATGTCAATATAATCTCTAGATGACATATTATCATTAACAGTACGACCTTAAAGGCAAGAGTGTCGAGCATAAAATGATCCATTATGACACTGCGGTCGGACGGACGGTTTGCATGGATTTATCAGCGTTTGGGCAAAAAACGGATGACACCGTTCCGTTGACTTGAACCTGCGTCTCTAATCCATGTAAATCGTATGCGGTCCAGACAGACGTTTCGCGTGACGGAGAATGAGTGAGATGAGGCGCGCCGTCTCGACCGGTCTCGCCATCACTGCGTATGTCGGTCATGTCAGCCGGGTCACCGCGGAAGTGACCCGGCGCTAGATGTCACCACCAGCCAGCGTCCGCTGCTTGGTGTTTCGGTGTTTTAGGTGTGGGTTTGACCACCGTAACAGTGTAAATATCCCCCATGAAGGGCTGTTCGATGCTAGTACACACATACAAACACTTTCGATGAAAGCTTCGCTCAGATATCCGGAGACCCAAAGACCCAGAGACCCAGAGAGCTCGCGCCCAGGGAAGGTGCCCCGCCGGGTCATCGTAAAGCTCCCCAGGAGCCGACTCGAAGCCCCACCTCCGCTGCGAGGCCCGCAGTCCACGTCTCGGTTTCCGACGATTCCCGGCCCGACCATTGCAAGTTACTGGCCTACAATGGGCGCGGTGTCCGTAAAACAGGAATGTATGACCGAATATTTCATAGGGCGCCGGTGCCGGGCGCGGGATGAGAGCCCATACCGCCGCCGGGTGGTCCGCCCGCTCCACCACTGACGGCACGCCAGATAGCCCGGCCCGTGGCCTACATCGGCTGCATCGCCTGCATATCTTGCACAGCCTACATAACCTACATAGCCTGCAGACACACAGGCGCTGGATGGCTGCAGCTCCGCCCGAGACGCCCGCCGCCCGCCGTCAAACGGTCAGATAAGCGGCTTGAACCACTAACAAGCGGGTTTTACCGGGCAGACTGTAAACAGGGAGGAATAAGTTCACTATCTGGGACGATTGCCGGGCACTGTGGGCAATACGGCTCGATGGAGAGGCTGGTTTATGAAGCGGCAAAGGATGGCGCGTGGCTTATTACCCCGTCCGCAATGAGAGTGCTCGAGAAAGGGTAACGATGAGGCGGCGACGACCGACACCCTAAACGTCAAGCCGAGCCCTATATTCGGCGATTTATAGCATATTGAATAGCTTTATTCTCTCTTGGAGACTCTGCTCATCATAGAAACCTCTCTCCGCCTGAGGCATATAATTAATCACTGAAAAGTGGGCAGAGCCCTTACAAGAGCATCCATAGTCTGTCCAAAATGCCAGCCTTAGACGGCCGACAGAAACAAACAGTCACGGCGCCTATTAGCCGTCTGAAATGCTAAGCTAACAGCGTGTGGGAGTGGCGGGTGGTAACGGTACTGCAGGCCGGCCTGCCATCCCAGGCCGGCCTCCCATTACGGTCAGGCCGCGGAGAGAGAGACCAGAGACTGTGGACGCGCGCTCATGAATGTTTAAAGACAGCTCGACACCGCGCTGCGCCGCAGGCGACGCCGTGACTTTGTCATTGGCGCAGAAGACTGCCGGAAATATTACAGAGGCTGAACCACTCCCCGGGAATACTTCGAGAATATTACATGCTAAAAACATGTGCGGAGCCACTTCCTGGCTGCACATCATTGCATTACCCCTCGCTTGAATTTGATAACATTTAATATGTTATCAGTAGGTGACATATATATATATATATATATATATATATATATAATGATATACTGTTTGTTCATGGTGACATTGCCAAGTACGCGAGGGAAAACATTGTTATTAAGCCACCATACAAATTACACCTATTTTAATCCAAGGAATATATTATTCTGTATCAAGCGTCACAGACATTTCAATGGAAAATGTGGCTTTGCTGTTTGATCTAACGTCTACCGGCACCGTGTCCGGCTGTTCTGTGCCATGCGGTGTCGTACTACGTCTTGCTATGCCATTCGTACCGTGCCGGGACTTTCTGTGCCATGCTGGCCGTGCCGGGCCTTTCTGTGCCACGCGGGCCGTGCCGGACCTTTCTGTGCCATCCGGGCCGTGCCGGACCTTTCTGTGCCACGCGGGCCGTGCCGGGCCTTTCTGTGCCACGCGGGCCGTGCCGGACCTTTCTGTGCCACACGGACCATGCCGGGCCTTTCTGTGCCATGCGGTGCCGTGCCGGGCCTTTCTATGCCACGCGGACCGTGCGTGCCTTTCTGTGCCACGCGGACCGTGCCGGGCCTTTCTGTGCCATGCTGGCTGTACCGTGCCTTTCTCTGCCATGCGGGCCGTGCCGGGCCCAGGTGGCGGCCGGACGGGTCAGAGGCCACGCTCTATGTGAGAGCCGGGCGCAGCGCCCGTCCCATTACCCAAGCGGTAGCTGGGAGCCGCCGTAAAACAGCAGGGACACCGCCGTAAAAATATACCACCAAACGGCGGCACGCTAAAGACGTTGTACCGCCGTTCATCTGCAGCTCTTTATCGTAATTGTTACAACAAATCGCTATTTTCTGAAGACAGAATCGTGAACAGTACAAATTTTGCGGGTCAAAATAGTTTGTTGGAATGAAAATAAAGGAACGTCTTTTCATGCACATTAACACCGAAAATAACACTGCTGATCAATAGTATAACGTATTTGAAATATTAATAATGCAATATTTGAAAAATACGCTAATGAACTGAGGTGATATAATTCATCTAGCAATTTCTCTAATGAATTAAGAACGCTCCAAAAATTAGACATTCAACAGGCTTCCAGAAAACGCGGCCAATCCCTCCGAACTGAATCCGGTTCCGAACTGGAGCTCGGCTCTGGGCGAAAGCCGTCTCTCGCCGATCGGAAGCGTTTCACAGCTCCGGTGACGTCAGAGCCCAGCTCCAGTGACGTCATCTGACCCGGTCGGACCAGGTCAGCGGAGTCGGCGTGGCGTCGGGCGGCGGACCTAGCGGTTCCCGGCGCCCGTGGTCAGCCCGGCCGACCGTCGCTCCGCCAGCAGCGGGGCACGTGCTTATAACACGTAGCAACGCCACACAGGGGACACCCGGCTGGCTGTTTGGGCGATTTAATTTTTATATATTATGAATGAAGATTTTAAAATAATTATATAGCATCATGACAACATGATTTTGACGGATCAAGAACAACTGAAAGTGCGCAGCTAGGTTCGTGGTTGAAAGTATCTGGTCTGGTAATGAAGGTCTTTCACATTTTTCTCCATTCCAATGTTTCTCACCACTAACTACTTCAAGAAGATAACAAATGTGAGGTTCCCTGAGTACTAAAACGTTAAAAATTCCGCCTATATAATGCATGTTCGAAGTGAATATCGTATCAATTTAGCTCGGATGTCTGCCCGAGACTACCACGAGTCTGCAGCTACACAGCAGGTGTTGAGTTTCGTATCGTGTTTCAGTACCAGCGTTACCGGCAGTACCGGCTGCGGCAGGCAACCAGGATGTGTCGGATTGCCCTGCGGCGGGCGGCGGGCGGCGGCGGCGGGCGGACGCCTCCGCACCACTGACCCACATCGCTGCACGACGGGTAGCCGCCGACGCCGCCGACTCACAAACACGCCGACACACAGACACACAGACACACAGACACACAGACACACAGACACACAGACACACAGACACACAGACACACAGACAC